>BOPN01001555.1:224941-232441 GCA_017312705.2 Penaeus japonicus
TTTTTCCTCATTTTAACTTTATAACTGCCAACCACAAGGTAAAACATACCGTACAACGCACTTTTGCATATCTTTCATTAACATTATTTTTTTGCATCCTTGCCACAATTGTGTCATAAAGATTAACCCAATAGTAGATAGTTATGTAGAATAGGACTGCATAGAGAGAGAGAAAACTAGGGTTGTGGTATTATAGAATGCATAAAACTGCACTATGAGGTATAAAGAACAATCTGCAGAAAGTAAATGTAAATTTACATTCACTTAACATTCATGGCTTTATGCATCAATCATTGCTACAGCATTATTCATAAAAGCTCCATTTATTTTTTGTTAAGAGAAGAACCTGTAGACTACACTAACATAACAGCGTTGCTTAAGTGTCTTATTCTGAATAATTTCCGAATAGCTATTTAACCTTTTGACTACTACTACCCTAAAACAGGGTTTCATGGTTCATAATTAACTCATTGGGTGTTATTGGCCTCATATCCCTAGGGGAGGAAATAGGATTTAGAAAGATAGTGAAAAGTCTCCCTATACCAGGGGCGGGCAAACTTTTCAGTGTAAGGGCCCTATAAAAAATTCACATTTTTATTGGGCCACATATTATTTTAACCAAAATTACAAGTATTTAGATTAGACAAAATAAAAGACTTTTAACCCATTCACGCCGGGGTGATCCGGCTCTGAATGGTCACAATGTTGGGGTTTTCGAACGCATAGGCCTAACGCCTTGGGATTCTTGGGCACACTAGCAGCGAGCGTGGGCTGTCCGCTCGCTTACTCCAAGCGCTGGCCTTGACCAAATATCTTGCTGGCGTCTGACGCAAAAACCGCGAAATGATTCAGCACGTCATTCGGCATGAATGGGTTAAAGAAAAACATGCAATTAATATTTATTGATTAATTTTAAATTCAATTAGTTTCAATTAATATGATATTTAGAGGGCCACATGACTTCCTTTGGCGGGCCACAAGTGGCTTGTGGGCTGTAGTTTGCCCACACCAGCCCTAGACCAAAAACTCCAAGCCAGTGCTTACACTTAACCCATTAACCCACTCACGCCGGATGATGTGCTGACACGTTTCGTGGTTTTCGCGTCAGACGCCGCCGACGAGATATCTAGCCAAGGCCGGGGCTCGGGGTGAGCGAGCTCACGGCCCGTGCGCCCGAGAATCTCGAAGCGTTCGGATGATGCGTTCAAAAACCTCGGTATAGTGACCGTGCAAAGCCGGAATGGCCCCGGCGTGAATGGGTTAATGCAGGGTAACATGATATCACATGATGTCACTTGATGCCAGGCATGTGATATCTTGTTATGGCTCTTCATATGGCTGGCATGCTGGGTGATGTGCGGCCGCAGCCAGAGGCGAATAGCCTGAGACATTAGGCCTACCGGTTTAAAATACCCAGGCATTTAAACCTGTTGGAGCCAAAACTGCCTCATCAATATCAGTTTAAGATGGGAGGTCACCCATAATACTTGTGAAATGCAGTATATGCCAGACTGACAATGGGAATCTCCAGTTCCTGAAATTATACCATTTAGGCTATATAAAAGTCAAGAGGTTAAAGGATAAATGTCAAAACATATATCAAATTTTTGTGTGTTTCTAGGTGACAATACATTTTTTAGGAATTAAGTCTTGACCTGCAGGATTTAAAAGTATTGAATTGGCAAGGTTTGCTTATAGGACTATAAAATTTCCTAATTGAAATCAGAAATAAATTTTTTGGTTAAACATTATTTGTAATTCCAAGTTGATAAGTCCTTGACTTTTATATATACAAACATAGACAATATAAGGTAAAACTTTCTTTTATTTAAGGGGGTCATATAGGTGTTTATTTCAGAAGAGCTATAGCTTTAAAATTTTGATGTGTTATTTGCCTGTGTTCCGTTATGATATTATGTGAATTTCATAAAGTTTGGGTCATAACTTTTTTGTGTGATTTATTTTGACAGTTTTTAATTATTTTCATATTTAATACAGCCCATAATTTTCAATCAATTACTTTGGGGGGGGGGGGGGAATCCATAAGTATCTTTCATATATGTCTAAAACATGGCTGGAGGCAATTGCTTGTTCTTGCTTTGTTTTTTTTTGGGGGTGGGAAAAATATAGAATTTCAGCTTTTTAATAATTTATTTATTTAAAATAAATAATAGTAATCATTTGGCTAAAAAATGCCCTTTTAACCCAGTCACAATGGGGGCATTCTAGCTTTGCATGTTACAATGCTGGGGCTCTCGAACGCATAGGCCTAAATCAGTTAAATAAACGACGCCGTATGGCTTCCCCCAGCGAACGGGCCTTGAATGCGCGGTACCGTAGTGTACCACCCGTCCAGAGAGGGTTAATGCTCTTTCAAATGATACTGAGCAATAGACAATTACATAAAAAGTGAGGATGAAGTAGTATGTTGAACCAGAAAAAATCTTTCTCGAGATACCTCTAACATTTTTTTTCCATGTCTGCCCAGTGATGACGTCATGCCGTGAGTGGCTTTAAATCACGCGGATATTTAAGTTTCACTGAAAAAAATTCTGGTATGGTAATTTGCAGTGTTGTTGATGCAATAAGTGAAGAAATTATTTTTGTCATTTGCCAAAAAGATTTGTCAAAAATCACACCCATATGTTGTTCTTAACCCACTCTGGACGGGTGGTACAGTACTGTACCACTCATTCAAAAGCCCAGTGGCCGGGCGGCACAGTGTTGTGCCAGCCATTCAATTGATTTAGGCCTAATAATTCGAACGCCCCGGCATTGTGACATTCAAGGCTAGAATTTCCCTGTCGTGGATGGGTTAACCTGTTAATGTCGGGTGATAAGATATAACATCAAGTGGTGGTAGTACTTGCCGTAGGGGATGAGATATTTTGTCATGGCCTTCTGTATGGCTGGCACGCTGGGTGACCGGACACATAGTGGTTGGCTGTGGCCAGAGTGGGCCAATAGCCCAAGGCGCTAGGCTTACGCACTTGAAATACCCCAGTGTTTAGACCATTTCAAGCCAAAACAGCCCTATTGGCAATGGCTTAACCCATTGCCGACGGGCCTGGCAACCCACTACTCTGGGCCTAAGTAATATCGGCTGGGTGGTGATGCCAGGTACTGTGATGCGACACATGCAGGCATAAACAATTTTTAGGGACGTCACACTGGTGTGACGCCCGTCATCATGCACTTTTTGCCGTGTCAGACAGGTGTGAGACCCCGTCGTTATTGGGTTAATATCTACACATTTACAGTTTATTTGATGAAATATATTTATAACTTATTTTTCACAATGTTGTGCTAAATGGACAGAAAGATAGTGTTATGATATGCAGGTCGTTAATGATTTGATTTTTTTAATTGAGCTTCACCAAAGCCTAAACAATTGATTATGAAATGCTTTTATCAAACATGTTTGATAGTGTCTTTGTTAGTATAACAAGAAAGTAACTCAAATTTTTTTTTTCATTTTTCAGCGGGCATTTTGGCCCTTTTGGATGAGAATGAAGATCAGTTACGAGTTTTTGCACTGGAGAGACTCAATGAAATAACAGATACCTTCTGGCCAGAAATTGCAGACTCTATCCAGAAAATGTAAGTTATATACTTTAGCCTTAAGTTTTGCGTATTTAGACTGTTTGACCATTACCTTGTCTAAGACTTGTTACTTGTGGCAGGAGGAGAAAATAAAATTTCTTAAACTTCAATTAGTTATGCCAAAATATTCTCAATAAATGAATTTGCAGATAGATGTTTAGATGGATGAATAGATATAGGTATGTTATTGTAATATTTTAAGTAAAATTATTTGAGAATTTATAAATAACAAATTGACAAGGAAAGTTGAGTTGGGCAGAAAGGGATGAAGAATTTAGAATTGACTTTTCACTCTTAAAATATCAAAGCAAAAAATACGATAATAATAGTAATGATGTTTTCCTTATATATGTATATATTTTACTTTTTTCTTATAATAAAGGCACTGTTCTTTTTTTCTTTTCAGTGAAAAACTTGAAGAAAATGGCGAATTTCCAAAGCGAGAGTTGGCTGCTCTCGTTGTATCCAAAGTTTACTTTCATTTAGGATCTTATTTAGACTCCCTCACATATGCATTAAGATCTGGTCCAATGCTGCATCAGGATCGGAACCAGCTCTACATTGATACAATCAAAGGTAGGTTTTATATAGTACCACATTAAGAGGAATTTTGTTCATGGATATTTTCTGTATTTTATCGTGGATATTTGAATTAATCTTTTCAAGAAAAAAAACATATAACCTATTTCTTCTTTTTTGACAGTTCATGCCATTGATCACTATATCAAGTTGAGGGCCCAGAAAGATGCAAAGATGGATGCCAGACTAGAAGAACTGCTCAACAGTATGTTCAAGCGGTGCATCAATGACCAGCAGTACCGCCATGCCATTGGCATTGCACTAGAAACTCATCGCATGGATTGGTTCCGAGAAGCCATTATGACTTCTGTAAGTCAAACAGAGAATCTTTGTGATATACATGTCAACAATTTGGATACACATAATTAAGAACAATGAAATTCAGCTATGGGGACGGGTTACATTTCAATGTTTCCTAAAGACTTATAATGGTGTCCAAATTTCATTTTCTCTTTCTGTGACACTCTCGAAAGGAAACCTTTGGCACAAAAATTGAGGCATTGTTTCCTTTGTAAAAAAAAAAAAAAAATCCTATTAGGAAGTGATTGTTGTTACACTTAGAATTTCTACAAGTCTTGAAATTATAATATGCTTCAATATTAATATCTGTAAAGCCTTGAGTTGTTATATTTGTTTGAAAAAACTCCATATATATTGATAAATAAGTATCATATTTTTTAAAATAGAATTAATTACTTCTTTTCAGGATGATATTGTTGGAAGTCTAACATATTCCTACAAGATTGCCATGCAGTACATTGAACAACGCAAGTTCCGTGATGAAGTTTTAGAAGAGCTTGTGTCTCTCTACCAGGGCTTAGATACACCTGACTATGTAAACATGTGTCAATGCTTGATCCACTTAGACAAGCCCCATGAAGTTGCTTCCATCCTTGACAAACTTATCAAGAATGACAGTCTAAAGAGCGAGGCAATGGTACGTTGTGGTTCATTATTTTTCTTCTTTCTTTTGAATTTGATACACATGCTCAAGGAATGCTTTTTGTGAGAGTGTGAGAGTGAGTGAGTGTGTGAATATGTTAATATGTGAGAGAGATTTGAGTGAATAAGTAAGTACATACGTGTGCATGCTTGTGTACATGCATGTGTGCCTGTAATTATTGCTGTTACTAGGTGCAACCACCAGATGCCACCAGTTGCGACCACTGCTGGCACTAATTGTAACCCAAAGGAGGAAGGTTTCTCTGCAGAAGCAGTTTATTGGGGTGGCCTGATAACACACGCCTCCAGCTGGTGATGCTGGAGGTCAGAGCTGTGTGCACTGCTATTCTGTTCTGATATCCTCTGCTTCTGCTTTCTCTCTCTGCCTCCTTTACCCTTCCTTATATTCAGTGATAGTGTGGCAACATAGACAAACTAGGAAAACTTCAACTTCCTTAGGCATCCAGGCTAGCAAATACAGCAGCAGCAGCAGCAGGTGTGGCTAGAGGCAGAAGGGAATAGGAAGCAGGAAATTTCATGTATTGAGGGAATGCCAGCTCTTAGTATTGAATTAATATATTAAAGCTTAGTTCATATCAGCCAGTGGCTTCATTCATAATAGTCAATTGGAAAGTGAGTGTGAGTGTCTTATTTTTTCTTTCTTTTTTGTATTAAATTCTTAAACCATGTTTGTATGTTCTATATATGTAGACAGATTCTTGCTTTCTATAAGTATCAATTTGTGTAATAGAGAATGTATATAATATCAGAGATTATTCACATGTAGAAGGAATATATGGGTGTAGATGTGATTGCATGAGCTGACATCACTGATAGGGTTTTATGAAATAATATCCAGTTGATTTGTAACAAAATTAAATTTGAAGTATATTGTCATATTGTCATTTAATTTCAGGATAACGAGCTGATGGCATATCAGATTGGCTTTGACTTGTACGAGAGTGCCACACAAGATCTCCTTTCCCATGTGCGCCAAGGCCTTCGAACTACTGCCCCTGTGCCCTCCCTCCTTAAAGATGTTGATGCTGTGACTAGTGCTGCCTCAACCTCGACAGCCCCTGCAGAGGGCTCAACCTCAGGCGCTAATGAGGATGAAGAAATGCCTGCCCCACAAACCGAAGAAGAGAGTGCGGACACAGCAATGAGTGAAGAGAAGACATTAGATGATTTGGTAATTAGCAGGAAATTATTTTGTTTTCTTCTGGTTATTGTAGTTTGAGTTTGTAGTATGTTTTATCTAGAAAGATCAGTATATAACTTAGATAAGTGTTGAATAACTTATTAAATATGTTAAATGTAGATCAGTTGCAGTATGTCATCGATAATGTACCTACATTCTACTGAACTGGTATTTACCCCCTTGTCTTTGATTCTGGACAAGGCATTTATTGTATATCACTAAAAGCTTACAAAAAGAGGGTTTAGGCTAACCTGGAAGGATTTCACTTGAGAACTAGTGCCATAAAAGTCCATGCTTATATGGTACCCAGAAATAACAATGACATGGCTTACATAGGTGCCATCTGGATTTTTTGCCAGTCTGTGCCATGGCATATATAGAAATCATGCATTGTTGATGTATTTTTATATAGATATTTTTCATAAATGTAAACATGTCTACTAGGTTCAGATTCTTACAAGAATTAGGTTTCTATTTATATGGGTGACTATATAAACATACTTAATCTATTGTATTTTTCTATTTGCATGTGTACATATGTATTCCCTTTTTTATACACATTTACATGTACGATTATATATATGTATATATTTTTTTAAAGACCGAATTGGAGAAGACTCACCAGAATCGTGTTGCAAATCTTGCACGAATTCTTAGTGGTGAGATGACCATTGAGCAACACCTTCAGTTTCTTATTGCCAATAACCACACTGACATGCTGATCCTGCGGCACACGAAAGAAGCTGTGAGAGCATCAGTATGCCACACCGCAACTGTTATTGCAAATGCATTTATGCATTGTGGAACAACTTCTGACCAGTTTTTAAGGTAATTATCTTCCTTTTTCTGTTATCAGACTTAATATCATTTTTATATGTTTTGAAAAATTGCACTAATTGGTTTCTTTTTATAAATTTCTATGAATGTGAAATTGGGATGCATCACATTAGAGGGAAGGGGGGGGGGGGTCAGCAATTTGATATCATCCAGTGATAGTATAAGAGGAATGGGGATAGAAAGATGGATAAATGCTTCAGACAAGCATGTAATGATTCAGGTCACCTTCAACATTGATAGGCTTCATATGCTTTGTACCATTCTTTTCAAAATTATTTTCCTAAATTATTTGATCACATATATTATAATTGGCTTTTTCAGAGATAACTTGGAATGGC
>BOPN01001555.1:242441-244941 GCA_017312705.2 Penaeus japonicus
AATTTTACATCTGAAAAATACATTTGGAAAAAAAGAAGACTAAATGATGTAAATGTACTGAGTATGACACCAAAGAAGGTGTATCATTGGGACTTGTTAATATGGGTGATTTTTTTTTTGTATTGGATATAAAAAGAAGGTGTGAAATACTAGTTATAATGAATTATTGATGAGCAAAAGTACAAAATCAAAGTGAAATAAAACTTATCAACCCTGTTTAAACCTACTGATTCTGATGCAACATGTATTGTCAATTATGGTTTTGTTTTGTTATTCTTATTTTTTACACTTAGATGGCTCCACATGTGTTCAGTCACCAAAGAGCCAATTAGTAGGCCCACTTGTCCTTATCGGTTTAAGCCATTTCTAGAAAGTTTTCAGTTAATAATGATGGTAATGGTAATAAAAATATTTGTTATTATTACTGTTATAGTTGCTATTATTGTTTTTATTATTGTTATTATTGTTATTGTCATTTTTATTATTGTCATTGTCATTTTTGTTATTGTTATTCTATTATTATTATTATCATTGTTATCGTTATCGTTATCGTTATCATTATCATTATCATTATCATTATCATTATCATTATCATTATCATTATCATTATCATTATCATTATCATTATCATTATCATTATCATTATCATTATCATTATCATTATCATTATCATTATCATTATCATTATCATTATTATTATTATTGTTGTTTTTGTTGTTGTTGTTGTTATTATTGTTACTATTATTGTTACTGTTATTGTTATCACTTTTATAATTATTGTTGTTGTCATTGTCATTGTTGGTATTGATGTTGTAACTATTACTATTATTATTATTATTAGTGGTGGTAGTAGTCGTAGTAGTAGTACTAGTACTAGTATGATGAACAATAACAATAGTAATAAAAAACTAAAAAAAATGGAAAGAAACAAATAAACAGCTGAAGTCAGGTCGGCCTAGTAATTGACTCTTTGGTGCTTGTGGAGCTATTTGTGTGTATGAAGAAGAAAAACTAAACTACGTTGAAGAGTGTACGTTCACCTGCATTCCTAAAGTATAACAGTTTATTTTTGTATGAGAATTATTTTTATTACACTATATCAAAGTTTATCTATCAAGCAAGAGTATTTCCTTCATTTTTCCCAGTTTATATTGCGGCAATACGTATTGAAGGACTGTTTTTGTGTGATAGTTCCTGAACTTTAATTCATGAGTCTTTTCACCTTCTCACTATTTAAGGATATGATATTTAGATAAGTCTGACTCCTTCTCAGGGTGTAACTTGCAAATTGTTTGAAAAATTGAGAGGCAACCTTGAGAAGGCTGATGATATAGGGAGATCTGAATAATTTTTATATTAGATTTTTTTTTTTAAATTCTTTTTTTATTTTTACACTTACATATCTGAATATCTTACCAAAATGCCAAAAATCATAACTGGACCTCATGTCTTGAATAATGTGGATGTATTCTTGGGTTTTCCTGTGTGTTATAGGAGGGGTGGTAATTACATATTGCTTGACAAAAACAGAAGAAAAGAAAAGATAAAAATCTGCAATTTCCCTTCATTTTTTGCTTACTTTGGCTATTTTGCTGTCTTTCTTTAGTATAGGAATATGTAAGTGTCATAGTAAAATGACTATAAAGTACAGGAAAGGGAGTTTGTTAACTACTGAATCCTTATTCTCACAGTTCTATTTAGAACCTTTACTTGTAGGCGGCTGGTGATTTCTATGAGAATTGTCATATTGAGGTTTTAAGGAAATTGGAAATGTCTTTTCTTATAAAGTTATAAGATATGGCTCTGCTTGTCAGGGTGACATCTTTTGCTTGTTATTAAGGCTTGATATTCCATATAGAGTGTACCTAGACTTGAACACAATTGCAATAACTTTTGATAAAAGATCAAATAAAACACAGAAAAGAACTGAAAATATATGTATATTTTTGCTTCCATAGTGCACTTGCTGCTGTACTGGGATAACATCAAGGTCACCCACATGAAACAAAAATTAAAAGTTCATTGTTATTTTTGCTTGTCTTTGATGTTGTATGAGATAATAATTGTTTTCCTCTAAGCATAAAAAAAGGGGTTTGGGCTAACTTTAGTAAGCTGTAGCTGGAGAACTTGTGGCATTAGAGCCATAAAACTCCGCGCCTCCATAGTCATGGCATGTATAAGTGCCATCTGAAATTCGTGCCCATACTCACCATGGCAATCATAGATGCTCTCTGTTGCCATTGGAGTAAATAAGTAATTTTCCTGTCTTTGTACAGCATTGTTGTATTTCCGTCTGTGGAATACAGGGTAAAGGATGGCAAGTTTTTGTTGTATGTTGCACACATGAAGCTCTGAACTTTCCATATCTTTAAGGATTAATAAATGCCTAAACCCTTCCACAAAATATAATAAATGATAGTTGTGCAGTTCTATTTTGTTGTTACATTTAAAATGAATATTATTTTTTCTTTACTTCTATATTCCTGTAATATCTTGCACT
>BOPN01001555.1:254941-259941 GCA_017312705.2 Penaeus japonicus
TTCCTCAGCGCGCGCAACTGGGGGGTTCAAATGACTTCCAAACGGGCGGGTTCGAATCCTGGCCACGGTTCGAGAAGAGAAAAACCTTCCTTCACTCGGGTTAAGGGCCTCTCACTCCCAAGTCCAAGGGCCCTGCGAAATAAGGCACCGCCCGACCCCGCACGGAAAAATGTACTCAGAAACCGAATCAGGAAACGGTATCGGATTAGATCACAAATCCTCGTCCTTGCACTGGATAAGGCTGGGTGGAAGAAGGCAGATTTTCTTTGCAGCGATAGCCTGGGAATTGTTCTTTGTAATCTCTCTATCACTCGCGGGAACAATGAAGATTGTATAGCAGATACAAAACGTGTTCTCATGCCATCGTTGCTGTCTTGTTGGAACGCTCGCCTCTATCCTTTCTTGTTTGTTTCTTTCTTTACCGCATTGCGCACTGCTGGTCCTTTTCCTTTTTGTCTCTTGTCTTGCGGACCGTTTAGTCTGGACACTCTCCTCCGAATAACTCGAACGGAAAATTTTGTTAGATTGTGGATTAACGGAAATGGTTGTTAGGTTATGAGGATAATAAGAAAAAAAATCCGGACTAGGAGTAACAAATTGATTATTAGATCGTGAGGGTATAACAAGAATAGTTGTTCTTAGATTATGAGAATAGCTAAAGAGCACAGCTATTCTGTTAAGGACATCAGTCACCAAAAGAATAATTATGAAATCATGTTCTAAAAATAGTGCAACAGCTGTTCGGATTGTTTACATTGGTTAGCGTATACGCGGCGCCCTAGAGGAATGGCATGCCGTGACATTTAGAACGAGTGACTGAAATCCTTCTGTTTTCAGGGTCGCGGTGGTGCGTGGTGATGCCACCGCCGCCGCCGCCGCCCGCGCCGCGGATGCCGCCGGGCCCCCTCCGCCCCCCGCGCCTTCCTACTGCAAGAGGAGGCGGTGGCGGAGGGGATGCCTGCGGCGCCCTGCTGGCGGACATCAGGGCGGCGCCACGCTCAGGAAGGCGGTCACCAATGATCGCTCCGCGCCGCAGGTCGGTGAGTAAATCCCCGATTTCTTTCTGGTGTCCAATGCCCTTGGATGCCTTTTGATGCGTCTTGATCTCCTGGTGGCTTTTGTGGGCGACCGAACTGGATCTTCGGGAGGAGCTGCAGGTGGGCGTCGGCTGTGGCTTACGGAGTTTCGAAGCGCACAGACTCATATTTAGATGTTAGAGGAGTCAGTATTTGCAGTTTGTGCATTTCATATGATCATTATCTTTGATAAGGCTATTATAATGAACCGATGAGAGAAAAGGAAACTAGAACATGAATGTTGGAAAGGAGGTAAGTTTACGTTTAAACGTACGTATGTATATATGTATATATATGTAACAATGTATATATATGTATGTATATATGTGTATATATATGTGTATATATATGTGTATATATATGTTTGTTTATATGTATGTATTATATATGTATCCATATATATATATATATGTATGTATATATGTACATATACGTACATATGTATATATATGTATATATATGTATATATACATATTTATATGTATATATGTATGTGTATATATGTATATATATGTATACATATGTGTGTATATATATGTACGTATAAATATGTATGTGTGTGTATATATATATGTATGTATATAAATGTATGTATATAAATGTATATATATGTATACATACATGTATACATACATGTATACATATATGTATATATGTATATATATGAATATATGTATAGGTATATGTATATATATATGAATATATATGTTTATATGTATTATATATGTATATATGTATTTATATATACATATATGTATTATATATGTATATATGTATTTATATATACATATATGTATTATATATGTATATATGTATTTATATATACATATATGTATAAATATGTATATATATGTATATATATGTATATATGCATACATGTATATGTATATAAATTTATATATGTATGTATATGCATATGTATATATATATATATGTATATGTATATATATGTACATATACATACATATATATTACATATATGTTTATATGTATAAATATATATTTATGTATATTTATATATTATGTATATATATATGTATGTATATGTGTATACATATGTATGTATATATATATATATATATATATATACATATATATGTATATACATATGTATATGTATATACATATGTATATATGTATATACATATGTATATGTATATGTATATACATATGTATATGTATATGTATATACATATGTATATGTATATGTGTATATACTTATGTATATGTACATATACTTATGTATATGTATATGTATATATACGTATGTATGTATGTATATATGTATGTATGTATATATGTATGTATATGTATATGTATTTATGTATGTATATGTATAAATATGTATGTATGTATATGTGCATATATGTATGTCTGTGTATATATGTATGAATATGTATATATATGTATGTATATGTATATATATTTATATGTATATATTTATGTATATGTATATATATGCATATGCATATGCATATGTATATATTTGTGTAAATATATGTATATTTATTTTTATTTATGTATGTATATATGTATGTGTATTTATATATATGTATATAGATGTATATGTATTTATATATATGTATATCTGTATGTATATATGTATATGTGTATATGTATTTATATGTATATATATGCATATATGTATATGTATATATATATGCATATATGTATATGTATATATATGCATATATGTATATGTACATATATTCATATATGCATATGTATATATGTAAATGTATATATATGTATTTGTATATATATGTATATATGTATATATGTATATGCATATATTTATATATATATGTATATGCATATATTTATATATATATGTATATGTATATATTTATATATTTATATATTTATACATATGTATATATTTATATATATGCATATGTATATATTTGTATATATGTTCATGTATATATTTGTTTATATTTATATGTATATATATGTATATGTATATGTCTATATATGCATATGTATATGTCTATATATGTATATGTATATATTTATATTTATGCATATATATATATATATATATATATATATATATATATATATATATATTTATATATATGTTCATGCATATATTTGTGTATATGTATATGTATATATATGTATGTATATATATATAAGTATATATACAATAAATGATTACATGTACATATATACATACATATATATTTATGTATTTACATATTTGTGTGTATATAAATATATGCATGTATGTATATATGTATATGTATATGCATTTACATATGTATTGTATATATATTTATGTTTTAATTGATATATTTATATGTATTTATATACGTAAATACATATTCAGGTATTTACTTATTTATGAATTATTTATATGTTTGCATTTGCCTCTATAAAAAAATAATATGAAATGGGTGAAGTTGAATGCGGCAGAATATTTTAGGTGGTAGTTAGCGTAAAGTAGAATTAGCTAAGGAGAGAACATTTACAACAGGCAGGTGTATTTTAAAATAGTCCATCACAGCGCGCCCATATTGGCATGCAATAGGTTAAATGGTAATCAATCGAGGAGGCAATTCAGTGCAGCTTACGGATCCTGACCAATAGTAAAAGTGGCTGATATAATTTCAAGTGAAAAATAAGATATATGTACTATATCGCGAGTCTAATTTGACGAAGGTAGTTCGCGGCCATTGAATGGCCAGTCGAGCCAGTCTGCGGGTGTTACGTGTTCCGAACACGCGCGTGACGTCTTGCGCCTGCGTGAGATGGCCCGGGGCGCGCGAGAGGGTTCTGGAGGGGGAAGGGGGAGGAGGTGGAAGAAGAGAGAGTGAGGAGGGGGCCAATAACCGCTAGGAGTAGAGCAGGCCGGCTCGCTCACATTCACAGTAGCCGTTGAGCCGTGGTTGGAGATGGTACTCTGTGAGGTACAGGACAAACCGAGCTAAGGTGGACCTGGATTGCGTAGCGAGGGGGGATAATCGCGCCCAGAGACAGGAAGAGAGGCGAGGGGGAAAGAAGAAACCTCGAGTGTTGGTGTCCTGGTGGTGGTGGATGCTGCAGAGCGGCGACGTAGCTGCTGCAGTGCCGGCGGTGAACCTTGGATTTTGTTGCTTGGTGCTTCATAGAATGTGGATAGTGGCTTAGAATCCCGGTGCATCGTTTTTAATTTTTAAACCTGTAGTACGTTTTTTTTTATAATAGTTGACTTGTAGTGAGGTGGAATGCTGCAGACGACACATTGCTCGGCTCTGAAAAAAATGATAAAAAAATCCCATTGTGATGAAAACCTGGATCCCCTCCGTGTGGAAGCGTATCCGAGTGCCGAAAGTGAATATTATCCCGTTAGAAAGAGTAATATGTCGGATTCAACGGGGATTGATCGTGGATGGGGCGCGCATTGAACACCCACTCCTCGCTGGTGTTCCTTTTGTTTTTGTTGTTTTTGTTTATGCAAGAAACATCCCGACACTAGGCTACACTCTCGATTCAGCTGCGTGTTATTGGATGCATTGGGCTTTCGGAAGAATGTAGCGCGGAGAATGTAGAACTGTTTGGGTTGGAGAAACAAACATTGACATCGGTCTGGACAGCATATTCCTTTGTTCTGGGAAACAAAAAAGTGTTATCGTTTTTATTGCACGTAACACGGCCGTATTGGTGGGCATTTTCTGTAGGCAAGAATGTCTTATGTGTGGGTAGAACAACAAGGGATGGGAAATATGGAAATGGTATTGATATCAGTATTGGTGACAATAATTGTAGTAGAACTTTCAGGAAGTGATGATAATGATTATTGTAATGACAATAATCATAATTATAATACCGGTAATAGAAAAGATGATAATGATACCCGTATTCGTAATAGTGATAATGGTTATGATGATGATGATAATACAAATGATAAGAAAAATAATAACGATGACGATGATGATGATA
>BOPN01001555.1:264941-267441 GCA_017312705.2 Penaeus japonicus
CTCCGGGAGCGGCGCCCTCCGCTCTCTCATTCTCTTATTTCGAGACATAGGACGAGGCATAAACACAGCGTGCGTTTGTGTGTGGAGGAAGCATTTTCGGAATTGCAATGAGATCGTGGGCGACAACCGGAAGGCATGCTAATAAGATGACTTCAAGAGAGCAAGATTCAATGGCTGATGTTTTACTAATTCACTCCTCCGCTCATTCAGTTTTCTCATTTGTAGAAAGTGCATTTGGTAAATCCACTCCCCTTTATATGAAATTGATATAAAGCGGTATTGTATTTTGCCAGTTCGATCCTTCCGTCATTCCGTTTTTCTTGAGAAAAAGCCTTCCTTAATTTTCAATTATAGAGGATAAATTACTTTTTGATAATGAACTTGATAAAAAAAAACATATTCGAATACATGTAATCAGAAAAGCTGACGGCGCGTGATCGTCTGGCGACTCCGCCGGGCCGGCCAGGACGGAGTGAAAGCCGAGTTCGATTATCTTGCTCTGAATAACGTCGTCAGCATTCTTCCGTCCGAGCCGGCAGGAGCCTCGTGCCTCTTCAGGTTAGATGAGAGGAAGGGGAACCGGTCGGGAGGATCCGTGGGGCGCGCTTATTCGCTCGTCCGGCGTGCTCTCGGATAGGATGCTCTGGGTGTGATACGGTCTCATCTGTATTCCAAATGTGGGTAGTAAGTCATCTCTGTCCCAAAATCTAAATGTCGAAATGCGGCGGGTATGATATTACCACTGTCCCAAGATCTAAATGTCGAAATGTGGATAGTATGTCACTCCGTCCCAAGATCCAAATGTCGAAATGCGGATAGTATGTTCCTCGCTCCCGGCCATAATTTCTCGAGCCGAGCGCAAGATGTCCAAACGTCGTGAAGTGTATACAGTATGTCACTTTTTGTCCCAAGATCCAAATGTCGAAATTCTGGACGGTTGTGTTAGTCCCTTCCCCAGAGATAGCTAGACCCCGAAAGAGCGGGATCGCAGAACATAGAGCCGGACGTTTTCAAGTGCTTGAAGCAGGAACCAACATCTTCGGACTAATGGTCTCCGCATTGGACACGCCCTTCTCTCGTCGGCTTCGTCGGGGAAACCCTTCTGTAGAGTCAAGGGCAAGGTGACTCGGGTTCCACTTCCGGTCTTCGGCTTACTGGAATGGGAGACTGATCCTGACGCTGACAAACAAGCCGGCATTGCAGTTGCCTTAGCAGTGTATCCGTGTTCCTTTTGTTGTTCGGATTACAAGGAAGGTGTTAATGATATCCTGTAATTGAATCAGACTCAGGCCCGCCCCCCTTTACATTCGCACTTACATTTACAGTTACATTCACACTCCGACACTGCGCACACTCACACACATGCATATTCTCACATACACACATACTCACACATTTGAATATTCTCACATTCACGCACTCACATATGCATATTCTCACATTTGCACACACATATGCATATTCTCACACACAAACTCACTCACTCACCACTACCACCACTCACTCACTCACTCACTCAAACACACAAACACACAAACACACAAACACACACACACACACACACACACACACACACACACACACACACACACACACACACACACACACACACACACACACACACACACACACACACACACACACACATATCCATAAATCCATACATCCATACACAAACACGCACACATACACCACTCCGACATGCACAGCCTAAACCTTGAAATTGAAAGCATGCTACTACATATAGAAATTCAGATATAGAGGGGCGTCGGCAAGCCATTGTTATCCTGCTGCTTCTCTGTATTCCTGTGCGAGATCGCGATATAGATCCATAGAGAGGAGTGCCAGAGAGACAGAGATAGGCAAGATGGGCTCTTCAGATATGCAGTTGCAATAGGGGGGCCATATGGTTCCATATTCTAGAGAGTGCCAGGGTGTTGCCGCACGCCGATGACTCAACTCTGGTCTAGTTCTTGTGGGTCTTTTGCATCCGGCCGACGGACAGGAGATCTCACGTTGATTTACATTGACCCGGGCGCTATATGGGAACTTGAGCCGGAATTCATTTACGAGTCGCTGAGTGAAGAGATTTGAAAAATGTAGATCGGGCCGTTTCGGATGTTGGGCGCAGCGAGGGTGTGGTTGGTAGGCCTCTCCTGGCCAGTGCGATATTGATAAAATGGAAAACGCAGTGTATTCAGATGGTGTGGGATGGTATTGGAATGTTTGATTCGTCCAACCGTGGTAGATTAATGACAGGTGACCAGAAGTAGGATGACGTACGAGTGATGACCCACGAGGACATTTGACCCAGGACCAGCCAAGACCACATGACAGCATGTTGGACTGTGCAAAACTCTTTTGCTGGACATGTACGACAATTGCTCATAACTACGACATATATGACTTCATTGGTAAGTAGGAAATCACTCTCCAGATCATTGACCATAGTTGCATTTGCATTTCACGGGGCGTTAGATCAAGGGAGGAAAATACATGC
>BOPN01001555.1:274941-284746 GCA_017312705.2 Penaeus japonicus
GATTTTATAGTAGACCCAGAAAACCTTTTCAAATAATAGAGTTACTCAAGTTTTTCTTCAATATGTTGTGATTCCAAGGGATGAAACAGAAAAAGAACAAAAGAAAAGATATGGACTCATATTCTGACCCAGAAAATGGGACAGGCACATAAGTCTGCAATTCAAGCTGCTAATTTGGTATTCCATTATTGTGTTAACATTAGCTTATAGAGATTTTAATTTCAAATTTAAAAACTCCTTGGAGCCAGATCCATACAAAAAGATAATTGACTCAACATTTTAATAGTGTAGTAACTCTGAAGACGTGTTTGGTAGAGCTGCTGTTTACACTGTTTTGTTATATTTCCAGGAAAATATGTGGCATTAAATCATAAACTATATCATTAAGGAGTGTGTGAAAGTGAAAAAAATCAGTAAAAAATGATTTGAATTTTATTCTCTTGAGATAGGCAAGATACACATCATAGCATCTGACAATGAAAATATAAATTGCTTATTTACATTTGTGTGGCCCTAGGTAAAGATTGAAAGTTGTGTATTTTGTATACAGGTGAAGCATGTGAGCAACCAAGGTACAAGGGGACGGTTAGTGGGATTTGTTGTACTTATGGCTCCATAGTCATTTTTATACAATTTTACATCCTGTAATTTATTTCTAATTGATTAGTTATAGTTTATGTAAACCTAATTTACTGCTGGATATCCTTGCACTCTTGGCTAAATCAAACTAATGATATTTCTTATTACATAAACTTCAATATTTTCAATTTATACAATATTTACAATTTATACACATTAACAGTTTTTCTGAGTGCTGTGATAATGTCTTTTGGATATCTAAATTCCTTGTGAAATGAAAATGAAATTTCACAATATGGTATTTTGTTGTGGAGTTCACTATATACAATAGAAGAATTAAGAAAAAATAACAACTTCTGTATGAGAAGGTTAGAATCTGTGTGTTTTGCGAGGAAGTGCTGACCTGAGCTGACTTTTGTCTTTCTTATGTTATTAAATCTGCCAGGATATCTTTAGATAGTTATAGCACTTCATTTGAATGGAAAAGAAAATTTCAGTACCTATCTTTATTACCTTTTATGTTTGTTGCTGTTTCATATCTTCATTGTACACACATTACTGTGTTTTTTATTTATACTTTTTCTGAAACTTATTTCAAAAATGAATACTGATACCATTATACAAACGGATGTGACCACACTGAAAATTTCAGATAATGTGGTGTATATGATTATAGTTGGAAATTTCCCTTTGACATGCAGAATTATATATCATTTCATAGAGATCAGAATATAATACAAGGAAATTACAATGAAATTAGCCTTACTTATGTATACAAGTAATATTTATTTTCACTGTTATATGCTCTAGATATTATTTTTTTTCTGGAGCATTGTAATCCAAACTAAAATGGTCTCCTTTGATGTGTGTTGCAATTACACGCTAAGGATCATACGATGTATATTTTGGTTTACAAGTAAATCCAGTGTAAATTGGACTTGCCTTAACCCGTTAACGACGGATGACAAGATAACACGTCTAGTGGTTTTTGGGCTACACGACGGGGACGCGTTACTTTGTCTAGCCCGGGGCGTGGGAAGAGCCAGCGCGCAGCGCTGGCTCGCGGCTAGTGCGGCCGAGAATCCCGACGCGTTAGGCTTATGCGTTCAAGAGTCCCGGAATTTTGGTCTATTTAAGCCGGATTGGCCCCGTCGGGAACGGGTTAATTAGGGTTTCAAATTTTACGGGACATTTTGTTTTGGTTAGTCTATATTTTTAAGGATTAACAAAAGTATTATATTGTAAAATTTAATACTTTACATGGTATTGTAAAATATTATTTGTCTGAACCTAGGCATAAAATCAGTAGAAATATTATCAATGATAAATCTCAAATATTGATTTCAGATTTACAGAAGATCAAAGAAATATTTCTAGAAAAGAAAAAAAAGAAAGATTTTTTTTATATTTAATTTTAACATATTACAATATATTACAGCCTAATGGGAGTACTCCTGGGAGTAGACCTGCATCAAGAACAAATAGCATGAGAGAATACAGAAGTACAAGCGAAATGGATTTCTCAGACCATAATGACTATTCAAAGGAAGACATGTTATCGTCAAGTATGGCACGAACCCTACCAGCTCACCACCACAAGCCAGCTCCTGCTGGACCAAATTTCGGCCATGGCTCCAATCGCCCTGTGACTGTTGGCCGAATGTCTGGCGCTAACCTTGCCAGATCCATGACACGTGCACCCGCAGAGCGACCACCACCCCCGCCCAATAGACCGAGTGTTCCTGCACCTCCTCCCCCTAACCAGCCTCCCCCACCACCACCACACCGGCAAGGACCTCCTCCTCCGCCCACTGCAAAGCCTGAGGTAGTGTCCCTTAACACTTTAGCAAAGATTCAGAAGCGATTGCTGGGCCAACTTGGCATCATATTCAGATATGTTATTTGAGTAAAAAAATGCATTAACCTATAGATTTTATATATTTAATATGGAATGAAATCCATGTGAATATCTTACTTAAAGTAGTTGTTGGATCTGAGTGCATTTGAATTTATGAAATTTGTATTTTCTGAAGGTATAGGTGTAGGATCTTTATTTCCATATTTTTTAACATATTTTTCTCTGTTTGTTTAATTTAATATACATACTATATTTTACGGGTCACTTTTAGTGTGGAATTTCATGAGAATCTTTATATATGCTAGATATTAAGAAAATTACAAATTAAAGTTGAAACTGTAGATAATGCAATACATATGTTAAAGAATACAAATACTTGCTAGTTACCATGATTTAGGAATATGCTTGACAGCAAAGAATCAGGAGTGATGAACATTTATTGCTAAGGAAAGTAAGAATGAGATATGTTCTAGTTTTAATATCAGTTTAGTAATTGAAAAAAAAATATATATTTTCATAAATTGTTCTGTTTCTTTGTTCCAGCCTCCAAGCATAGCACCCCCTCCACCCCCTCCAAATAGATTTCAGTCAACGCGCCCTTCAGGTAAGCACATTGCGACCCAGTTCTGCACGCTCCCTCCAAGGTTATCTCGTGACACTTCATACACTTATTCCCTTGAAGGATCTAATTATAGACCCTCCTCCCGGGCTCTGACAATAGATCTTCCGGACTATGACTTGAGTGATGAAGGTTCAAGCATGTTTCCTTTCACTCAGTCAGTTGATTGTGAAGCTTGTGTCTTAGAGGGACATGGGGATCAGATGAATTATTGTCATGCGTGTCATGAAGAAGCCTCTCAGGAAGCAGAGTGCCGCGAATGTAATGAGTATGAGCTGAGCAGAGGGGCAGCGGTCGAACTGAACAGCCAGAAGGAAAAGAATGTCTCGTGTTTTACAGCATGTAAGCCCAAGACCAAGAAAGTAGGGCAAGGAGGCAAAAATGCAAAGAAAGAGGCAAAGAAAAAAGAACCCGAACAGGACCGAGAGAACCAGGAAGAAACTCCACAGTAGTTTTAACACTTTTTAGGTCTTGCTTTCACTTTGTTTTTGTAAAAAAGGAAAAAAAGAAATGGAAAGAAAGAAAGCTGGAAGGATAGATGATGCAAATGTGTAGCTAGATATGCAAAGTTGGATGGATAGGGACTGATTGCTACATGATTGTAATCATATTGATAGGTAGATGGATAGAGATAGTAGTAGTTATATAGATATTTAGAATGCAGTAGATATATAGAAGGAACATATATTGTATGGTGTTTGCAAGATGTATTTAATATCATAAACATATCATACAGTGTATGATGTGTGTTAGAAGTTTATAATAGATTTATACATATGATATATGTATACTGTGTGATTTGTATACATGTGTACTTGTGTGTGAAAAAGAAGAAAATACATATTCATTTATGTATGCATGTATACACATGTTTGTCTGTGTGTCATTGTTGATATAAGAGTGATGTAGAAATTGATTTTTCTTTTCAAGATACGATAATTCTGTTGCCTGTTATGCTGTTGGTGTCTGATTTTTTTTCCGGCATTAATTCATACTATTCACATCTTGTTTACTCTTATGCATTCTCCATCATCCGTGGGCCCAGCTTACGAGGCATACATGTTGTATTGTGACCTCTATCGTGCATATCACAATATATTTTACTGTGAGTCTTTATTTTGTTAGTATCTCCTTGTTGAATTAGCTGTGTAGAGCTATAGGTAAAATATAACATTTATGTTGACTCCCTCATGAATCCAAGACCAGGATGTTGGTAATTGGGATAGGCACAATAATGCTCACATAGACTCCAAACACCTTATATCATTTTAGTTTTTGCCAGAGTAGTAAGGATTAGAATATAAATCTGTCACCTGTTTAATTCTAGGGGCCATATTTATATTTATTAACCCGATAAGGATGGGGCAGGATTGGTTCCTCTCGGTCTAAAGTTCAGGATTTTTCAAGCACATGCTATTCGCCCTCTCTGGCTGTGGCAAACTGCTCCACACATGATCACCTGGTGTGCTGGCCATGTGAAAAGCCAAGACGTGATATCATGTCCCTGTTAGCAAGTGCTGCCACCATGATATCACGTCAAGTGGTGGCAGTACCAGCCGTTGGGGCGTGCCGGGTGGTTGAGAGCACATGTTTGAAATATTCTGGTGTTTAGATCACTTGGAGCCAAAACAGCCCCATTGGCAATGGGTTAACGGGTTAAAGCTACATGTTATCTGAATTCTCTCTCCCTCTCCCTCTCCCTCTCTCTCTTAGCATTTTATCAAAGGAACCAATGTAGAAAAGCTTGTGAAAACTTGAAAACCGCATTTATGTACCCCGTTGGCCTTAGCTTGAAACTTTTTCTTTATATACCAGTTCAGTTCATGAATAGAGATCTTGTTTTCTGTTAGGTGAAGGTGATGCTTTAGAAGGAAATGCTAATGATTTTTTTAACCTTTTCAGGTGGTGATTTTGAAAGCAAATTCCAGTTTCATGCGGCGCATACCTTTCCCTTGCCCCTCGTGTACCAGAGCTGCACCAAGACGTACCCCAGCAGGAACGGTAAGAGAGGTGCACGCCCAACAGAACAACCTCCTCAAGTACCGCATGAAGTCAGGTCATTTAGGCCTTCAGTTCCTCATTTGCCACAGCAGCCTTATTATTCATCAGGCAGGCCTCAGGCTCCTTACTTAAACCTTAATGCTACGGATTACCATGCTGGGCATAGAGAAACAGAGATATAGTATTTTTTCTTCTAATTTCTGTTCTTTTTGATATGCATAGAAGCATAGAATATGTAGGTAGCTTTCTGCTTGGATGCGTAGGTTAGATGAACACAACGCAGTTTTAGGATCCATGTGTGTCAGTATGTTATACAGTATGTTAGCATGATATTGGTCTTCTTTTTATGCTCTTCCTTTTTTTGAAAATAATTTCAGGAGTTTTTTTTTAACAAATTTCATATAACTATCACATTTTTTTAAGAACTGCATATAGTGTTGTTTAGGGAAATGAGCAGTATCATCTATGATTTTTTTGTTTATTTATTTTTTTTATGATTTATATAAATTGAAATGGTGAGGAGCTATAAACAGTTTATGATTATTTACCATTTAGAATAGGACAATAATCACATTATTGCCAATTTTTATATCTGGTAACTTGGAAAACATTTCTGTTCTGGTTGAGTATAATGGTAAAGGAATATCAATATTAACCCATTCACGATGGGTGATGTGATATCCCGTTATGGAAATATTTTGTTCCCGCAGAATGATGTTCTATCTCGTCATGATCTCTCCCTCTAAATATACCTTTTACATAGTTGCAGGTGCAAATACTCATTGTAGTTGCATTTTTATTAACACATTTTTCTTGATCTGTCAAAATAATGCAAAAAAAAAAGAAAAAAAAAAAAAGAAAGTAAAACTGATCCCCCCTTAGAATCACTTGATATCTTCCTGATGAGAGAGGCATTAGACAAATATTTGCCCTATTATAAATGGGTTAATTATATATTTAGTGAAAATGTGAAAATTGCTTCTTTACTACAAGCATAATCTCATCCATGAACTATTGCATGGAGAATATATTCCACTTTTAAATGAAGTACAACCAGATGAAGCAAAAACCAAGGTTAAGTTAAAATTTTAAAAATCTAATTTATTAATTATTTTATTTTATTTATTTATTTTTTTCAATAAAAAATGGTTACTGCATTTAATTATTTTGTTTGTATTTAAATTTGCTGTTTTAGATTTGTGTATGTATTATAGAACATATATTGAAATTGCATTGAAATAAATTGGAATGATAACACTTTGTCAGGTGGCTACCTTAGAGGGAATATATGCAATTTTATGGATTGTATTATCGCTTATTTTTAAGAGAGAATTCTTTTCCATTGAGGGCCTCTGAGCCTGATGTCCTTTTTCAGATATTCCTTTCTATCTTCATAGTTCATATTTACAACTACAAAGTGGTACATCTGAAGGCAAGAATTTGCATGTTCAGAGTGTCTTGTCTGTGTTATTAACCTCCAGCAACTGAAGAATATATCTCAGGATTGTTTAATAAAATGGTTTTAGTAGAAGACTTACATTATTACAGGTAAAAGTAGCAATTCATAAGTGGAATCTGGGGATAGAATGATTGTAACTGAACAGTAAGACTAATATACAGGTGCTATCAACTTTTTTATTTGGCAATTTACTTAAACCCGTTAATGACAGATGACATGTTATCAAGTCATAGGATGGAAAGAATTTCTGCGTGGACGTGATATCATTTCATGGCTTTTTGTATAACTGGCACTCTGGGTGATCGTATGCATAGCAGGTGGCTATGGGTTTAGCAGAATAGCCCAAGGTGTTAAGGCCACGCATTTCAAAGACCCCAACATTGTGTCCAGGCGGAGCCAAAACTGCCTTTGTGTTGATGACTTCTCAGAACTAATGTAAATAAGTAAAATTTTGAAGACAACAGAGCTTGCCATTGTAAGTATACTTAGGCATATAAAGAGTGCTCAAATTCAAAAGCTTTAATGTAAGCATACATTTTAGATCAAAATGAAAAAAACATCAGTGAAGAAGATTACGTAGTTGAGTGCACACTCACAGTATTGCACAATCACTAACACACTAGATTTAAAAGATTATAGTCTCACCTGATTAACCAGTTTGCAACTAGAGCTAAAGATGATATCCTGACATACATAAGCAGCACCCAAAATGTGCCAGAAGAAAAGGAGACCCACTGGGAGAGCCATCCCCACTGGTTTGAAAGATGAGTATTGCTCTGAGTGACGCAAAGGATGATTTGAGCAAAGTTTTGACGGTTATGTGTTCTTACTGTTAGGAGCATTTCTTGTGCTGTAAAACTTGGTTTGATTTTCTTCTAACAGTATTTAAAAATTATTTAAATATGTATGTAGAAGTGAGGAAATTTGACACAAAAATCCACAATAATTGGAAATACAGAGTATGTTTTGCATGGATACCCTATAATATAATGCTCAGATCTGGGCTACTATGCATCTGTTAGTTCATCCTTGTGAAGAGAACCTTTTATTTTCAGTAGTAAATGGTGGATTTTAGTTTCAAATTTTTATTCTTTTTCATGTGGCTGCTGTTGCTTTTGGTTTTGATGTTTATATGTTTGTGTGTCTGTTCTTGTGGCAAAATTCCTCTTTTTAAGGTTTGTAAGGGCATGGAAATAGAGAAATAGCTTTTAATGGTATAGTGATAAATGGGGTTTTGCCTGTGGAGGAAAATTTTGATAATGAGAATGGAAGTGAAAAAGAAAGAGGATAATGGCAGGCTGGGTAGGTATTATATATATATATATATATATATATATATATATATATATATATATATATATATATATATATATATATATATACATATATATATACATACATATATATATATATATATATGTATATATATATATATATATATATATATGTATATATATATATATATATATATATATATATGTATATGTATATATATATATGTATATGTATATGTATATATATATATATATATATATATATATATATATATATATATATATATATATATATATATATATATATATATATATATATATGCATATAAATAATGTATGTATGTATGTATGTATGTATGCATGCATGCACGTATGCATGTATGCACGTATGTATGTATATATATATATATATATATATATATATATATATATATATATATATATATATATATGTATATATATATATGTATATGTAAATATATATGTATATGTATATATATATATGTTTATGTAAATATATATGTATATGTATATATATATACATGTATATGTAAATATATATGTATATGTATATATATATGTATATGTATATATATATAGGTATATGTATATATATATGTATATGTATATATATATATGTATATGTATATATATATGTATATGTATATATATATATATATGTATATGTATATATATATATATATGTATATGTATATATATATATATATGTATATATATATGTATATATATATATATATATATATATATATATATATATATATATATATGTATATGTATATATATATATATATATATATATATATATATATATATATATATATATATATATATATATATATATATATATATATATATATATCTATATATATATATATATATATATATATATATATATATGTATATGTATATATATATTATATATATTTATATATATATGTGTGTGTATGTGTGTGTATGTGTAAATGGGTGTGTGTAAATGGGTGTGTGTAAATGGATGTGAGTGAGAGAGTGAAAATGTGTTTGTGAGTGAGAGAGAGTGAAAATGTGTTTGCGAGTGAGTGAAAGTGTGAAAATGTATTTGTCAGTGAGTCAGAGTGAGTGAGTGTGTGTTTGAAATTTAGATATAGGTGTGCTTAACCCATCTGTGACGGGGGAATTCTAGCCTTGAATGTCACAATGCCGGGGTGTTCGAATTATTAGGCCTAAATCAATTGAATGGCTGGCTCAATACTGTGCCACCTGGCCACTGGGCCGCCCGGCCACTGGGCTTTTGAATGAGCGGTACAGTACTGTACCACCCGTCCAGAGTGGGTTAAAAAGAACTATTTCACAAATCCAGTGTTTTTATTATAGTATTTCAGTTTGTTGAGAGCTAACAGCATGTGTTTGAACAGTTGTAGTTTGCATGGTCTTCCATACTAATCCAGATTTCACTCGTGGGTAATTGTTATCCTTTTCAAATGTATTGATGATATTATCTTATGGTCATGCAGTATGCATCCTTGTTATACAAAGTTGTTAAGAGAATAGAAGAATGCTTGTGTGAGTACAAGTGTGTGTGCTTATGCATGTGCAGTTGTGTGTGTGTGTCTCCTTTCGCTTGACCAAAACTTAGATTTGCCTCATTGTGGACCACATTATCCTAACATGGCTGACAAGGGTTTATAGACCATGACTTGGCAAAAACCCATTGATGTAGGAAACCCCTTTGACAGACAGGTTGACCCTGAGGTTTTGCGATGTTCTCCTGAAAGCTTCTTTTTTTAATCTTGGTATCCTGAATTATTTCTCATGTACTAAGTAAAACAATTTATTATCTACATCAGTTGTAAGTTTAAAAATATTTTCCCTCTGTCTCTCACTCTCTCTCTCTCCCTCTCCCTCTCCCTCTCCCTCTCTCCCTCTCCCTCTCCCTCTCCCTCTCCCTCTCCCTCTCCCTCTCCCTCTCCCTCTCCCTCTCCCTCTCCCTCTCCCTCTCCCTCTCCCTCTCCCTC
>BOPN01001556.1:0-7500 GCA_017312705.2 Penaeus japonicus
ATAAAGAGAGATATAGAGATAGCAATGAGAACGAGAAAGAGAAAGGAAGAGAGAGAGAGAGAGAGAGATAGGTAGATAAATAGATAGTTAGATAGACAGAAAGGCACACACTCACATCTGCAAACACACACACGAGAATAATGGAACAAACCAGCTACACAAGAACGCAAGCACAGATGGACGAAACGCAAACACATTCCAGTCCCACTCCAGGCCATGTTAAGAAGACTGAAGGGAAAAAAAATCTAAATACATATAATCATCTTTGTCTTAATGTCCAACTCCTTCCTTTCCCGGAGGTGCTGTGCCATATGGCCCGTCTCCATCGGTGACTACTTCTCGCTTCCTTCCTCATATTTTCCTGCGAGGTATGAGGTATGAGGTATGAGGAAGGAGAGTCTGTCGCCGTGATTGTCATGCCGTCTCATATCTCTTGTCATTGACACTTTTTGGATTCTTGGCGCTGTCATTCTGTTTGTCTTTTCTGGTATTTGATTTGATTTGGATTTCTCTCCTCTGTATCTGTCTCTGTTTCTTTCACTCTCTTTGTGTTCTGTTCCCCCCCTCTCTCTATCTCTCTCATACTTTGCTCTCTCTCTCTCTCTCTCTCTCTCTCTCTCTCTCTCTCTCTCTCTCTCTCTCTCTCTCTCTCTCTCTCTCTCTCTCTCTCTCTCTCTCTCTCTCTCTCTCTCTCTCTCTCTCTCTCTCCCTCTCCCTCTCCCTCTCCCCATCTATCTCTTTCCCTCGATTCCCCCTTGCCTCTTTTCCACCTCTGTCTGTCATCATCCGCTCCCCCACCTCCACCTCCATCACCCCCTTCCACCCCCACCATCAGCCCCACCCCCTTGATACGCACACACGCACACATACACACACTTCATGCAAATATTCTCGTCCATCTTTTATCATTTGCTTGTTGCTTGAGTCAACGTGATTAGTTCTTGTGCTGTGCCTATGACCCAGTGACACTCTGGCCCGGTGCGAGCGAGCTGTACGAGTGCATGTAATGGCGGTTCATTAGTGCTTATTTATTATGCACTGATGTGGTTCATTTGCATGTTTGTTACTGTTTCTGTTGTCTTGTTTCCTGTCTGCGTTGATGGATATGAATAATGAGATTTTTAAAAAAATTGTGGGTGTGTTTTTTTATTTTTTTCTGTTATACGCGAAAGGAAAAAAATCCGCAAAGGAAGTCGTTGATTTTTTTAAAAATAATGTCTATTCATTTCTTAGTGGGAGGAGTATGGATGAAGAAAAGAAAAGTGAGAACAAAAGCACGAATTGATAAAAGAAAGAGAGAGAGAAAGGGGGAAATAAAGAGCATTGTAATAGAGGGCGTAATAGACGTCCCCATCAACCCGAAACAAAACAGAAGCGCCAATTTGCCTGACGGAAGTTTTGCACTGACGTTTCTCAAGCAAGAACGTCAAACAAAAAGATATCTAGAACACGACTGGAGGACGAGGGACGTAGCGGGAGTCCGTGGTGACCGAACATATGGTAACGAAGTGGAGTATTCCTTCCCCCGTCCCTCCCCCCTCCCCCTCCCTCTTTCCTCCACTTCCCCCTCCTTCTCTCCTTCTCTCCCTCTCCTTCAGCCTCTCCCTGCGCCTTCATATTCCTATTCTCCCTCCACCTTCCCATCCCTCTATCCCCTTCATCTCCTTCTTCCACCGCCACCCCTCCCTATCCCTCTTCCTCCACCTTCCCATTCCACTCTCCCCTCCGTCTCCCTCTTCCACCGCCATCCCTCTTCCTCCACTATCTCATTCCACTCTCCCCTCCATCTCCTTCCACCGCCACCCCTCCCCATCCCTCCTCCTTCACCTTCCCATCCCTCTTCCTCCACCTTCCCATTCCACTCTCCCCTCCACCTCCACCTCCACCTCCACCTCCACCCTTCCCCCGCCCAAGAAAACCGCTACAGCTGGCATTCCACTCAAACGCACCACATACATACACACGCGCGTTCATTACATATCCGTGAGCCCGAGGTTGTAGTTCAGTATTACTCACGAAATGGCTTTTCTCCAGCAGAGGGGGAAGTGCCAAGCACGGACGGCAGTGGGGGGAGGTCACCAGGAATGCAAGCATTGTCGTGCCTGACGCCGAGGTTCTGCTAATTGACCGCAAGCACATGCGTGAAGGAAAGGTTTTGAATGAATATATTTTATATCCAAGTTTGCTCTAGTTTTGCAGTTTTTTTTCTTCTTTTTTTGTGTGTGTGTGAGTTGATTATGTAGCTCATCCAGCTGATGTTCTTCTGCTGCAACTCGCCTGCTGTTCTTGGACGGTGGCGAGAAGGGTCATCTGTCTCGATTTTAGATCAAGCTAGACGTCTGTGACAGGACCGACGCCGCAGACGCATTATCGTGCCTTCGCGATGTACTGTCTTTTAATCTTAATTGCTGTCATGAGAAATGTAATGTTAGCTATCTTTTGGTGCTGGTTGCTGGTAATACGTCGGATCGTGTAATTAAGGAATGGAGAATCTAGGAGACTGCGAGATGTCTTTACCTTGGCACGAGATTTATATATATATATATATATATATATATATATATATATATATATAGAGAGAGAGAGAGAGAGAGAGAGAGAGAGAGAGAGAGAGAGAGAGAGAGATTGGAGGGAGAGAGAAGGAGCAAGAGATAGAGATAGATAAATTTTTATATATATATATATATATATATATATATATATATATATATATATATATATATATATGCATATGTGTGTGTGTGTGTGTGTGTGTGTGTGTGTGTGTGTATGTGTATGGGTATGTGTGTGTGTATGTGTGTATATGTATATGCATATGTATATGCATATGTATATATATATATATATATATATATATATATATATATATATATATATATATATATATACATATACACACACATACACACACACACACACACACACACACACACACACACACACAGAGAGAGAGAGAGAGAGAGAGAGAGAGAGAGAGAGAGAGAGAGAGAGAGAGAGAGAGAGAGAGAGAGAGAGAGAGAGAGAGAGAGAGAGTGAGAGAGAGAGAGAAACAGCGGCAGCGGGAGACAGACAGACATATAAAAACCCATAAATGCCACCACGCCCTGGTCAGTCTTAATGAAGCAAGTTGCAAAAAAGACCAAATATGAACAAGATGAACACAGAAGATCTCGACGACGCTAAAGAACTTATACTTAAGAATAGCTCGAAAGTGCAAAGTTTAAGGTGATAAAAAAAATAATCTAACCTAACTTGCTCCCCCGTTATCTGAAGGTTACTTACAACATCACCAGTGAGTTGTTTGTTAAATATTATTTACGGTCTGTGCCAAGGGTATGAAAAGACTTTTCATTATCTTTAAAAAATCGTTGTTCATTTTTTTTCTTTGAATACGAATGGCTGCTTATTTTGTACTGAACATGAATTACTCTTAAAGTGATAATTCTTTTACGATATTCGAATAGAAACGAATAAGATATTCCATCACGTTTACCGACCAGAAACTCGTCTGATGGAAGAAGGGAAGAGTATTTTAACCAAATGGACGTCGCAAAAAAGAGAGAAAGAAAGAGAGAGAGGAAAAAAACAAAAACAGGTATCGTATAGTGATCCCGACAGAAGGAGTGACGCGACACAGAAACGTACAGAGCTTGCTCCGAATATGCTTATATAATCTGAATAAACGGGTTTGTGTTATGATGTACGGGTCTCTAGTCATGGTCTAGCAGAGCGGAAACTTTAGCTCCTGGGAGTATGGTTGTTGCTAGCACGCGTGAGACGCAGGCTGGCAAAAAGGGCCTGTTAAAATGACAGGTTCAATTTCGAGGTAACAAGCCACTTTAGAAAACTGAATTTAATCATTAAATTTCGACTGCAATTTGTTGTTTATTCGGTTCAGTGTTTTTCTCAGTGTGGTTATTTTCGCCGTACTTGACCGTGTTCACGCCTTTCCAAGAATGTGTATCTCTTTATTTCCAAGTATCCGCACGCGCGCAACACATACACGCACACTCACTCACACACACACACACATATATATACGTATATATATATATATATATATATATATATATATCTTTATATATCTATATATATATATATATATATGTATATATATATATATATATATATATATATATATATATATATATATGAAAAAATACATACAGTAAGTAGGTACGAAAATATATGAATAATTAATTAGATGAATAAATAGATTTATTAATAAATAAATAAATATATATATATATACGTATAAATATATACATATGTATATATCCTCCCATGCATAGAATCCATCCATTCAGCACCAGAGCCACCCAACATGGTCTCCGCCCTCCCTCCTCGGCGGGTCCTACCTCCTCCTTCCATGCAATCCGTGTGTTCTACATCCGCTCCCACAGTGTCCTTCCACGGCTCTCGGGGGCGGCCTCAGTGGGCGCTTTCTCTGCCTTAGGAGGCACTTCCACGGAGCCTTAATCCCGCACAGGAAATATAGATGCACGTAAACAGGTAAACAAGTAAACAGGTAAACAAGTAGGAAAGGTTATTGGGACAAGAAGTCGTCGGATGGTTTAAGCGAAGTGGATGGTGATGAAAATGATGAGGGTAAGGGTGAGGATGATGGTGATGAAAATGATGAGGGTGAGGGTGAGGATGATGGTGATGAAAATGATGATGGTGATGAAAATGATGAGGGTGAGGGTGAGGATGATGGTGATGAAAATGATGATGGTGATGAAAATGATGAGGGGGAGGGGGAGGATGATGATATGATGATGACGATGATGAAATGATGAGGGTGAGGATGATGATGAGGGTGAAGATGAAAATGAGAATGACGAGGATGATGGACTCGAAACTCATTTATGAATTACCGTTTCCCATCTTATTATTATTTTTTTTCATTTCATCCTTGCCTCGTGTCTGTTCATGTAAACAAGTAAACAGGGACATACCCATCGATATAAACGTGTGAATGCCTGGATAATTAAACATGAAAACTTACACAGAGAGACGTTTTGTTAGATGACCTGAAATATAGATGTGATTCATTATAAATGTTGCTCAATTTTCGGAACGGGTAATCAGAAAAGAAGAAAAAAAAATACTGGTGATAAAAGGATGAATAAAATCAGAAAACGCAAAAGAAAGATAGAAAACGAAAAAAAAAAGTAAAAAAAGAACCAAAATGAAGAACTCAAAGCAATCAATATACAACTAAAACAAACAAAAAATATAACAAAAACACGAAACAAACATAAACAAATCAACAAAACAAAAATTAAAAATTAATAAACAACGAAACACAACCTCTACCAAAGCCAGTTATAAACATCCTTTTTTAAAGACAAGATACCGGAGGCTCGCCAGCACATCCTTTAGGAAGCAAGCTCTTGAAAGTGAAGCTTCATGATTTACCTTGAGACGACTTGGGTGGCGAAATTAAAGGAGGGAGGGAGGGAAGGAGGGGATGAGGGAGGGAGGGAAGGAGGGAGAGGGAGAGGGAAGGAGGGGGAGGAGGGAGAGGGGGAGGGAGAGGGAGGGAAGAAGGGAGAGGGAGGGAAGAAGGGAGAGGGAGGATGGCGGGAGGGAGGGAGGGAAGGCAGAAGGGAGGGGGGGAAGGAAGGGAGGGAGAGAAGGAGGGAAGGAGGAGGGGAGGGAGAGGGAGGGAGGGAGGGTAAGAGATGTGGGGAAGAATCGATAGAGAGGAAGGAGAGGGATTAAAACTTGTAAAGAGGGAAGAGGAATAGGTTGATAAAGAGAGAATTAAGGAAGGATCGATAGAGAAGGAGAAAGAATAGACTCGGTAAAGACTGATGAGAAAAATATCGATAAAGAGAGAAAAATTAAGAATCGATAAATAAGAGGAGGGAATGAGGAAGATAATTACAGAGAAAGAAGGGAATAAAAGCAATTGAAAAGAAGGGAGCGTTATAAGAAAGGACTGATAGATAAAGCGAAAAAAGATCAAACAAAAAATGATAACCAAGGAAGAAAAAGAACCTTGAATTGGAGGAGGGTAACAAAGAAGGGACAACAAAGAGAAGAGAGACGAAATGGATAAAACAAAGGAGAACAAAAGGAGAAGGAAATGGAAAGGGACGCATGACCGGGAAGGTTAGTGAAGTCATGACTGAGTTCATGACATTTTACTTGCTTGGTCATTATAGGTCTCTGGGATATCGCCACTGATCCAACGGGAAGCTTTGGAAGGTTATCTGTAAGGTTGGAGGAACTGGAGAAGGGAGGACGGAGGGGAGGGAGAGAGTGAAAGGGTGGGAGGGTGGGGTGGGAGGAAGGGGGGAGGGAAAGTTGGAGGAAAAGGAGGAAGGGGGGAGGGAAGGAAGGAGGAACTGAGGAAGGGAGAAAGGGTGGGATGGATAAGGGGAGGGGGGAGGGAGGGAGGGAGAAAGGGTGGGGAGGGAGGAAGGGGGGAAGGGAGGGAGGGAAGGAAGGGAGAATGGGAAGGATGGGAAGGGAGGGAGTGAAGGAAGGAAGGAAAGAAGGAGGGAGGGACAGAGGGAAGATACGACGGACGGAGGGAGGGAAGGAGGGAGGGAGGGAAGGAAGGACGGAGGGATGGAGGGAGGGAGGACGGAAGGAGGGAGGGAGTGCAGGAAGGAAGGAAAAAGGAAGGGAGGAAGGGAAGGAAGGACAGAGATAGATAGATAGATAGAGAGAGAGAGAGAGAGAGAGAGAGAGAGAGAGAGAGAGAGAGAGAGAGAGAGAGAGAGAGAGAGAGAGAGAGAGAGAGAGAGAGGGAGAGGGAGAGGGAGAGGGAGAGAAAGAGAGATACATAGATAGACAGACAGATAGATAGATAGCTATAGATAGATATAGATAGATAGATAGAGAGAGAGAGAGAGAGAGAGGAAGAGAGAGGGAGAGAGAGAGAGAGAGAGAGAGAGAGAGAGAGAGAGAGAGAGAGAGAGAGAGAGAGAGAGAGAGAGAGAGAGAGAGAGAGAGAGAGAGAGAGAGAGAGAAAGAGAGAGGGAGATACACAAGATACACTGTACATATTTTGTTGAATATGAGCGAAAACTCATAGTAATAACTCTTGGGCATCATGAAAAAATTAGTGTAATAATAAACCCTTTGAAATAAGATAGAAATAGAATATAAACATCACAGAAGATATATGGTTTCGTATATATTTTTTTAATTAACACAAAGTACAACTTTTGTCCAAGTTGTCACAAAGGAGTGAAAGTGGCAGGCGGCGGCCAGGGTAGACCAGGTCACTTCTTGGCTAATGTGGCTCCGAGAACAGGTTAAGAGGATGCAACGAAAAAAGACAAAAGGAAAATAAAAACTTGCATAGACCTACTTGCTTACTTGAGGCCGCATAGCCAACGGTACAGGTAAGAAGATATCGGTCGTGCAAGGTTGATTCTGTTTAATGAAAGGGGGTGAGGATGAGGGTGGGGGTTGGGGGTTGGGGTGAGGGGGTAGGGGGGATAGGTTGTGGGTGAGGGATTGGGATGGGGGGTGAGGGTT
>BOPN01001556.1:25000-30000 GCA_017312705.2 Penaeus japonicus
GGCGTGGGTCGTGTTGATTAATTTTGCCGGGAAGGAAATCGCCTAATGTCGGAAAGTTAAGATTTGTTTATATGTGTGTCTATTTGGTATTATATAGATAATTAAGTTTTGTGCATTTCAATTCAAACACATTTGAAGATAGTTTCGTTTATATATATATATTTTTTGATAAACCGAATAAGAAAGTAGGTTGATAAAATAGTGCATACATAGTGTGACGTGAAATTACATAGTATACATATATTTTACAAAAGCGACATTATATATGCATAATACGCGAGCGTACTCTATAATCTCGATAAAAAGATAAATGGGTTCTTTCTCTTTTCATAGTGAAGCTGACAGACAGAATTTATTACAAGTTAAAAAGGAAACAAGTTTTACCCCAAAAGACTTCAGACAGAAAATAACACAGGACACACACAAGTTAGGAAAAGAAGAACTGCCATTTCTAGTACAAAAGGAAAATAAAACCCTTCAAAAAAAGGCATTACACTCCGGAAATGCTGAAGCAGAAGAGAAAAGTAGATCACTTTGAATTTCTAATGTAAGCACGAGAGCGCGCACAACCTTGACGAAGGCGGCTGCACGTCACCCTCTGCAGACAGCTGTGCTACTTTGGGAATGGCGCTTGGACGCTGTCTTCTCGTGGTGTTGTTTAGGGCGAAGGAGCTTTTTTATTGTTTACTGAGTTTAGTTTATGGGTTGAGGCACTGACACCCGATTTACATGTATATGTGCTGTGTTCACACACACACACACACATACATACACACACACACACACACACGCATACATACATACATACATACACACACACACACACACACACACACACACACACACACACACACACATATATATATATATTTATATATATATATATACATATGCATATCCACACATACATTTCTCTCAATATTTCCCCGCCTACATATATATATATATATATATACTATATATATATACATACACACACACACACACACACACACACACACACACACACACACACACACACACACATATATATATGTATGTATATATATATATATATATATATATATATATATATATATATATATATATATATATATATATATATATAAAGGTATGAATGATTTTTTTTTTTTTTTTTTTTTTTTTGGGGGGGGGGGGGTGATGCGCACGCTTTTTCTCTTTCTGTATCTCTCTCTCTCTCTCTTTCTCTTTCTCTTTCTCCTTTTCTCTGCCGATATTGTAGGTATTCTGCGATACATAGATACGTAGAAATGTACATATATACATGTATGCATGCATACATACATGCATACACACACGCACACACACATACACACACACACACACAAACAAATGTTATTAAAGAAAAACAATTGAGTAACCAAAGTAACCAAAAAAACATTGTACAAATAAGAATAAAACGAACACCGATGCACACATTTATACTTCCACAATCAATACAAAATCTGAAGGAAAACCAAGATGACACGGGGAATTGTTGCATGCAAGCACCATTAACTTCACTCGAAATGATGCATCGTGAATTACTGCTCTACGCCGATTCGAAAATGCTTCGGGTGAGAGTGTGCGTACCGAGTTAAATCTCTCGGTAATGATCGTGTCGCTAAACTCTCCCACGCTAGAATTAAAGGGAGATTTTTTTTTTATATAATTGCTGGAAAATAGCAGTAGATTTTTTTTTTTTTCAAGAAAAGGTATGTAAGAATGAATCTATCAAAGCGAAACGTATATGCACACACACACACACACACACGCACACGCACACGCACACGCACACGCACACACACACACACACACACACACACACACACACAGACACAGACATACAGACACACACACACACACACACACACACACACACACACACACTAACCTACTATCTACACACACACTAAATCACACACGAAATAAAGGAAACAGTAAGAAAAACAAACACAGGAAACCATTCCATCTACACCCTCCCTCCCTCCCTCCCTCCACAACCCTAAAACACAAACACAAACATACATCCAAACAACAAAACACGAAAAACATACACGCAATCATACACATACCCACATCAGCCCACGAGTAACCCAGTGGTCAAGTATATAGTCCGCCAGAACCCAATATAACGGGTCTAGAAGGACGCAGGAGTAACGGATAGAAGAGCCACGAGGCAATATGGCGGCGACGGCGGCGGCGGCGGCGGAAGCGGGTAGACCGAAAGCCCGCGTAATGGCTGATGGCCGTCGGAGTATGTGTTTCGATCTAATGACCGGTGGCTTTAGGTTCTCAAAATCCGTCTTGGGGGTTCTGGAAGAAAGTGTGTTTTGAGTTTGATGTTATTATTATCATTATTACCGTTACTATTATTATTGTTATCATTATTATTGTCATCGTTATCATCGTCATTATTATTTCTGTTATTATCAGTATTGTTATTGTTATTATTATTATCATTGATATTATCACTACTATTATTGTTATCCCTACAATTGTTATCAGTACTATTATTATAATTATTTTCATTATCATTATTACCATTATTATTATTATCACTACTATTGTTATCATTAATATTATTGTTGTTATTTTTATCATCCTAACTACTATTATTATTATCATCATTATCATTATTATTATCATTATCATTATTATCATTACCATTATCATCATTATTATCCATTTTGCTATATGGTTGCTCGTATACCCTATGAACTGACCTTTGAAGGTTTGCCACGTTTTGGAATAGCTTCCTTAAAATGTGCTAACTGTACAACATAAGATATTGAACTGATACAAAGGACTATTTTATCACGGAACATTAAGAGACTCATTGCAATATTACGAGATTATTATGAATATGATGAGATCCATTACAATATTACAATAACATTATAAATATAACGAGATCTGTTTTTTTTCAACTAGGTAAATATCACAAAAAAGTATATCCTTGATGTCAACAATGGGTGTCACAAATCTTAGAATCTCTAGGTTTTATTCACAAGAAGAAACAATATTTTTTTTTTCTAACTATCAGTTAAATCTAAGAACAACAATATTTTTTGTAAACAATTTGTTACCTCTAAGAACAACAATAATTTTTGTAAACAATTTGTTACCTCTAAGAACAACAATAATTGATCTTCAGAAGGATGGCAAGGACTTTATGTTAACATTTCAAGTTATTCTTAGCTGCTACGTGATGCAAGACAGTGCAAAGCCACAAAACAGAACAGGTTGAAGCATTCATGCACGAGACACAATACGCACTCAAGGTCAACCCTGGAATGAAACAAAGACAAAGAAGTTGCGAATGGCCGCGAGATCACCCCAAGCCACACCATATTGAGTCCACACACTCGCGGAACACAAATATAATTAACAGTGCGTGACATTAGCGGCCGAGATGCTATTGTTTCACAGCGTTCTTCCGGCCAGCCTTGTCTCCTGGTATCGCATCCATCAGCAGCAGGAAGCCGGTCTGGGTGGGGTCTGATCTCCAGCGGGGTGGGGTGGGGCGGGGCGGGGTGGGGTGGGCTGACCTCCGCATGCAAGAATACGTCAAGCAAAAACTCGCGCTGAGTGCTGACGTGCGCGACCTTTCCTCCCAGAACGCCAGGACGCGATCGGATCTAGAGTGCCTTGACTTTGTGCAGATATTTTTCAGAGTTCAGGAGGAAGAGATCTGGTGTTTCTAGAGTCAAGCGGCTTGACCTCTCATTCTTCTCCATTATTGTTGGGATACGCCTTGATGTTCACGTGTTTCCAGATGGCTCTTTCATGAGGATGGTTTTTCCAAACTCGCTTTCGACGTCACCTATCGCTGCAGAGGCCAAAAAATGGTAAAAAATGAATGGTATACAGGACCACAAACACATACAAAGTATAAATGGGTCAAAAAGGTAGCAATGCAGCTGTCTAAACGCGTTTGAAGAACTGTCCAACCACACACAAAACCTAACCTAACCTAACCATCGTCCACAGCCGCGAGTCAGACAAGCGTATAACGAACCCGACGCGCCGCTGAACATACAAAAGAGGATTCGTAGGTGTTTAAATCACCGTGTCATCGCAGTGGGAGAGATTAGAGTGACAGACAAATTTAGATGATAATGTTGAGAAAAAAAAGAATACGTCCGAGGGAAGAGGGTGGGGTGGTGGAGGGGATGGGGGGAAACAGACGAGGCAGATGCAGACAAAAGTCAAAATCTCCTCATGAGCGATTTTCAGTGAGATGTCTTTCATTTACCGTTTGGTCGGGTTCATGATTACCCATCGAACCCCCACCCCCTACCCCTATCCCCCCTAGACACTCCCCCTTTTCTATTCCCCCGCCGGCTATAGTGCGTTACACATCACACGGTCGCTCAGCCGAAACATTCCATTATTGTCCACTTTACCACCCCTGGAGGAGGAGGAACGGCCGGTTAAGTGGACATGAGACTAATGAATGTGTATATCGCGGGAATGTAGATATGTGTATGTGGTATTTGGGCGCACATACGCTTGTTTTAATTATTATTATTCTTTTTTCTCTCTTGACACGTCATGTGCACATATGCTTAGGTCTCCTCTCTATCTTTCTTTTTCTTTCTCTCTATCCCCGTATCTCTTTCCATCTTCTATCTCTGTCGCGCGCTGACTCTCTCCCACATATTCTCTCTCTCTCTCTCTCTCTCTTCCTCTCCCTCCATCTCTCTCTACCCGCTCCCTACTCTCTCTCTTTCTTGCCTTCTTTAATTTCGAGACGTAACCGTCTGTCTCAATAAACTTATAGCCAAAAGCCTCTCTCACTCTCTTCTTCTCCCCTCTCCCTCCCCCCACCCTCTTATTCTCCCGTTGTCACTCTCTCTCAACTTCTCCACCCCATACCCCCCCCCCTCCATCCTTCTCTCTCCCACTCCCTCCCTCCTTCTACAAAGACAAGAAACCGTTCAGAGTGGACACAGTAGCGCTTCCTCTCACCGGAACCCACTCACGCGCTCCTTCGG
>BOPN01001556.1:52500-67500 GCA_017312705.2 Penaeus japonicus
GCTCTCGGGAACGTCCATAGGCCTATACCGTGTTCTTGCCATTCCGGGAAATTCTACCGTTACTGTTCACCAGGTAGGTCGTGTGTCCTTATGTCTTTATTAGATGTATGTATCTCTATCAGGTTGAACTCTTAGATATAATTAACATTCAATGCTTGTTTCTTATACATTATTGGAGATACGTATCTGATCGATCAGCTGAGACATGTGAGTCGTAAGTTCTAAGTACTCAAAATGGCGCCCTCCTTTTCGCAGACCCTCGTGATGGACAACTCCACCCTACGAGTCACAGGCGAGTCGTACATCCCCAAAACGGGTGGATGTTTTCAGGGGGACTGTAACTCGTGCTTAGACGTACCGGAAAACCTCATGCAGGTACGCTATGCTTTGGTCACTCCTTATTTCGTCTTTGTTTCTTTTCCTTTGACATAATGATCTTAAAGAAGAGAAAGCATGAATATATTTGGTAGGGAAACACACTAAACGAAAAATAAGTTGATCTATTTTGTTTTTTTTCTGCCATTGTACCGGCACGGAAGAATATTCTGTCATTCATAAAGATCCCTTGGGGCTTGTAGGTGACTCCTGGGCAGCCGGTGAACACGACGACAATAGTGCCGAAAGTGGAAGCCGAAGATCACGTGTTGTTACCGTCCTCCGACCACGTGGTTATTGCGGCACTCTTCCCCGTCCACCAACCTTCGCCGGACGGTAAATATGAACTGAAGTTTCTAATACATGTTCTTTTTTTATTAGATTTTCAGACGTTTATATAATCTATAGGCTGTACAATTTTAATCTATCTTTTTTTTTTTATCTCATCAGAATTAATATCCATTTTCAATCTGCTATTCCATTCGGAGAAAATACTTCCACCAATCCTCTCCGTGGAACCGTTAACGCTTCCGCTTTTACACTTCATTTATTCCTTCTCTACCCATTCCCATTCCTACCTCATGACCTCCTGCAGGATCGGACTGCGGGGACACCATCAACGAGGAGATCCTTCAGGAGGTGGAAGCCTTCCTGTGGGCGGTGGACCAGATCAACCAGCACCAGAAACTGCTTCCTTCCACCACCCTCGGCGCCCTCGTTCTCGACACCTGCGGCTCTAGGGTGGGTATGGGCGGGTCCGTGGTGTATCTGTTAGTAGGGCAAGATATGGAGGTATACTTAAGGACGGGTAGGGGTGTGGATGTATACTTAGGGATGGGTAGGGGTGTGGATGTATACTTAGAGATGGGTAGGGGTGTGGATATATGTTGAAGGATGGGTAATTGGGTGGAAGATGGGTATATATACTTAGGGATGGGTATATGTGTGGATATATTCTTAGCGATGGGTGTGGGTGCGCATATATGCTTAATGATGGGTAATTGGGTATTGATGTGGATATAAGCTTAGAGATGGACCCGGATGTGGATACATGCTCTGGGTTGTGCATAGATGGTGATGTATGCTTAAGGATGAGAGTGGAGGCTTAGCAATGCATGTAGATGTGGAATACGGTGTTAATGAATCATGCAAAAAAAAATAAAAGTTCGTAGGTAAATCTATGGATGATTGCGGATGCACTTGTATATGAGAATCAAGAGGCATGAAAGAAAGCATAGGAACGAGTTGATAACGATGTGGGCGAAGCTGTCTGTGTGGGTGTGGGTTTTGTGAAGCGCACCTGCATGTGGATGTGGGTGGCTGTAGGCGTGTCTAAAATAAAATGTGTTCAGCTTGCGAAAGGGAAAGTGTGAGTGGTAACACACGCGACTATGAGTTTTCTTAAATATGATATATCTGTGCTTTTGTGTCGTTGTGATGAATCGAATATTTTTTTTTGAAACCTAAGGAAGAAGGGCATACCAGTAAGAATAACATGAAAATCATACACGTATATATTTTCCGAGGTCGTCACATCCTATAGTTTTTTTCACAATATATCCGCCCACAGATCCGCACCATGAACCAAGTCACAAGCTTGGTCAAGGGAACTCTTCCAGGCATTGACGTCAATATCAACAACATCCAGATGTTCGTGACCTCTCTTGACCCCGAGACGGCAAGGGTTACCGGGGAGATACTCTCATCCCTCAACGTGACCTCTGTCAACATGGGTCCTTCGCAGGCGCACTCTCCCTACGCCCTCCAGATGAGTCCTCCCATCAACAAGGAGGCTGAGGCTATGGTGCAGGTAGGTGTGATCGATGACGTAACGATGACGCAATCCCGCACTACCTCGCCGATTGTTGCAAGTTTGCAGCGTGTTCTATTGCTTACTTCCTTCTAGAATCAGTATTTCCATCACTGCAAAACGATTAGGATTATCATCACCGCTTTATCACTTATCGGATATCTTTATCTTGTCTCGCTCTTTGATATCTGATGATAGGACTTTTTCTCTCCTCTCTGCAGATGCTGAGGTTCCTGGGATGGGATTACGTGTCCTTGGTGGTGTCGTCGGAGGACCCCGAGAACATGGCGGGCGCAGAGGCCTTCCGGACGGTGGCAAGGGCGTCCCGGGTCTGCCTCGCGCTCGACCTTAAGATGGTCCCTCTCGAGGCCGAGGGATCTGCTACGCTTGCTAACCAGGTGAGGTTGAAGGCCGGGGTTGGATAGTCTGAGTGATCAAATAATCATGAGGAAACGTAAATACAGACACACACACACACACACACACTCACACACACACACACACACACACACACACACACACACACACACACACACACACACACACACACACACACACACACACACACACGCACACACGCACACACGCACACACACACACACACACACACACACACACACACACACACACACACACACACACACACACACACACACACACACACACACACACACACACACACACACACACACACACACACACACACACACACACACACACACACACACACACACACACAAACACCCACACACACACATACACACACATACACACACACAGAAGCGAAAAAAAAAAACTTGACACAATGGAACACCTCCTTTGCCAGATCGTCGAGCAACTAACGGAGAAGGCGGTCGTGGGCGCAAGAGGCGTGGTTCTCTTTCTGACCCTCGAGGACACGAAGGCGCTGCTACAGGCTGTCCAGAAAGCGGTGTCTCTCCACAGGCTCCACAAACACCAGATCGTGTTCTTGGGCACAACCACTTGGGGAGATCACAAAGACCAGGTGAGTGTCCCCTTAACACAATTTTCTTTAATAGTGAGGGGGGGAACTAAAGGAAAAGGGCTGATTGAAAGATTTTGTCCTAGTTTGATACTTTGTTTTCTTTGAGAGTTAAGGAACGAGTTTCTATTAATCTTCGTAATCCTCTCTATAATCAGTTAACTATGGAATAAGACTGATCTTTCGTAACTGAACATTCATACAGCATTAAATTGTTTATATTTTTATTCTATTTTGATATGAGATATCTGTTTTATGACAATGTCGCAAAGAAATGATCACATTTACAAATGCATACATAAACTGAAACCTGATGAACGCGACAAGCACCAATAAAGGAATCCTACATGAAAACCTCGCTTCCTATTCAACTTTCTATTATCAAATCAACTAAAATCCGATCTTGCAGTTGCGCGAAGTGGACGCCGAGATAGGGGGCGTGCTTGCGTTGAAGGACGGCCAGCAAGATGTGCGTGACTTCATCGCTCACTACCGTCTCTTGGACCCGGAGAAGAACACCCGTAACCCTTGGTTCAAGCAGTACTGGGAACAAGTATGTACACAGGGCTGTTTTTGTGATTAAAGTGCATGGAGCAAGTATGTATATAGGGTTGTTTTTTATCATTAAAGTACGGGGAGTAAGTACATGGAGTAAGTATGCTTATAGGGCTGTTTATATTAAAGGACTGAAAGAAAGTATATACACAGGGCTATTTGAATTAATTAAGCGAAAGTTATTCTCAATTTATTATGAATGGAAAAGTGAGGGAAATGAAACGAAAACACCAATCTACGCTAGTCGATGAAGGCACAACGTATGCTTCAATTTTCCGAAATATTCATTCAACAGGAATTTGGGTGTGTGGGCATAGCCTGCTTGCTTGAGGGCAAACCGACGCCCGTGGTGCCCTACGCCTCCGTTCCCTCGACGCCCAGAGTCATCCAGGCTGTATTTTCCTTCGGCGCCGCCCTCACGCAGCTCTTGGGCCACTTGTGTCCTCACGCCGGAGGGAAGATCTGTCCAGGGTTGCCCAAGTAAGGAAAAAGGATTGGATTTTTTTTCAGAATATTTACTTTACCATTAATATATTATATACCCAAAAAGGTTAAAGTCAGCATCATATCAGAACCTATGCGTCGTAACAGAAAGCTCCTCCCCTTCCTGCAGGTGGCGCCAGAGGACAGTTCTGAATGAGTTTCTGCGGAACACCGAGGTCTCCCGCGTCGACAAGCCCTCCGAGTATTTCCAGTTTACGGAGAACTTCCACGGCAACGCCCCCCTCGAGGTGTTCAATCTGCGTCGCGCCCCGCCGTCCTCTGTCCAAAAGTACAAATACGAGAAGGTGAGACGATTTTTTTTTTTTTTTTTTTTTTTTTTTTTTTTTTATGTTGGATGCGAATCAAATCTTGATTCTTTTAGTTGATATGAACTATATATCGAAAACATGGAATAGTATATAAAACTAAGGATCATCAACTATTATCTCCGATATCGAATATAATTCCCTCCATCCATCGTAACTTTCACCCCCCCCCTAAAAAAAAAAAAAAAAAAAAAAAAAATCTTAGCTAAACATTCCCTGTCCCTCCTTCCCTCCAGGTGGGTCGCTACGTGGACGGTTCCCTGACACTCGGCAACGCCATGGCGGAGTTCCACAACGGCACGGTGACGGTGATGGAGCGTCTGACCTCGTCCTGCACCTCGAACTGCGCGTCCTGCCACTCCCCCGAGGCCGACCACGTCTTCATCGAGTCGCCGGATCAGCTGTACATCCTGGCCACCTTCAACGTGCACGAGAGAGGAGACAAGCCCCTCGAGTGCGGCCCGCTTAGGGGGGATAGGGTGAGTCTGCGTTTAGGGGTGTTTGCTCTTTGGTGTTGGGAGGGATTTTCGACCTTGCCGGAGGATCTGTTAGTGATGTGTTCTTGGCTTTTTGTTCTTTTTTTTTGCGGGTTTAATTGTTTCTGCGTGTCTAGCTCATTTCCCCCTCTTTTTCTTTCTCTCTTCTCTACCCCTTTTCTCTCCCATTATCATTTCTAGCTCTGTATCTATATTTATCGCTATGTCGCAATTAGCTCGGTTGCAATGGCCTGGATCGTCGAAAATGAATGGACAATTCTACGGGAAATCCCATCAGGTTTTATTGCATATGCAAATGTTGATTATCTTGCAGTATTTAGGAATCATGAATACCATTACAAGTGTCCAATTGTGCAATTCCTATTGTAAAAAAACCGTCATTGACAACAGTTTTCTGTTCATCAACAAACAAACCGAATTAATAAGAAAAAAAATCAAGTATAAACGTGTAAAATATTTCAGGGATCATTTAGAAGTTTAATATCCTTTTATCCTTTTATTTCAAGTTCAGATAACTATAGGCAAGTATCTACAAAAGTGTGTGTGTGTGTGTCTGTTTGGTATGCAAATGCGACCCCGAGTGTAATCAGAACATTGGGAACAAGTGGTAGTACTAATAACCTTTAAGTTTCTTAAGTACTTATTTCTGAATTACCAAGCACGTAGCCAGGATTTTGACTTTGACTATACATCCCCCACCCAGACCCATCACCTACTCCCCCACACCCACCCACACATCCACACACACACACACACACACACACATATGTATGTGTGTGTGTATGTGTGTGTAATTCCTCCGGTTATTCTAGCCCTCGTGCCACTAAGCATATTCCACCACAGGGCATTCAGAGCGTCGAGGCGCTGCTTTGGTCTCTGGAGCGCGTGAACTCTGACCCCGACATCCTACCTGGGATGAAGTTGGGTGCCATCGTGCTGGACGCCTGTAGCAGCAAGGAAAAGGCAGTGCGTGACGTCACAAACTTCCTTACGGGAAATATACCTGACAGGATGAGGGAGAAGGTGAGGATCAGAATTTGGATGATGGGGGAACTATATGGAAAAAAGTTGTGGATTTTTTATTTTTATTTTATACAGTGGGTGAGTTGTACAGTGTTTAAGGTGCTAAATGAATGAATTATGTAATGTTTAAGAGATCTGATGAATGAGTTACGCAGCCTTTAAAGATGCCATGGGAAAATTACGGTTAACGATTTTGATCTATTTCAAATTCATCGATATTGCAACTGTTACGACACGATCTTCCCTCCCATTTCACAGGTTCCCTCCGCGAGCAACATCGTAGGCATGATCGCTGGCGGGATAGGCGAGGAGGTACGACAGGTGATCGACGTGACGCAGCCTTACGGAATCACGACCGTCGCCACGCAGGCCACGAGCACCGCCTTTTCAAACACCCGCCGTTTTCCCGCGCTCCTCCGCCTGGCGCCACCCAATGACGTCACCGTGAGTGTTTTGTTTCTCGTCTGCTAAGAAAAGAGTTTGGCATATTTTAAAGATATCTTTTTGGATCGGTTGTGATTTGACTTATATTTCACCTTAGGTAGATAAAAAAATGAACAACGTACAAGTGATGATACTAGCAGACCGAACATAACCTTCTAGAACACGTATTACATCTAAAACAAACACGCACTCCACGTATTCACATGGAAACGCGTGGAGTTAAACCAATCTCATCTCTCTATCTCTCTCTATTCTCCTCTCCCAGGGAAGTGCCATTGCATCTCTCCTTCTGTACTGGCGATGGGAGGTGTTCAGCGTGGTGTATTCTGACGGAGGCGCCCCTGGGGATGTGCAGAAACACCTTCTAAGGGAAACCGCAGCACACAATCTCAAAGCCGCCATGACCGAACCCATCCCGCTCAAGGTAAATGGGTGATTGTTTGAAAAGTTTACTCTTTGTCTGTTTTGTTTTTATTTTAGACATTTTATTTATTTATATCCTCCTCTTATTTAAGATATTTTATTGTTGTTCGGTGAGGATGATATCTTTTTGGTTGTTCTATATTCATTAGTTTTACTATATATAAAAAAGTAGATTGTGTCCAATTTAGGCAGTTTTACCTTTGTTTAAGAAAGATATCAGCATCCAATAATCTTTGCTGGTTATTCAAATTGTGTCTTTCTTAGCAACTTATGTTTAATAAAGATATCAACATCCAGTAATACTTGCAAGGGATTACGCCATGTTCTAGATTCTATCTGATGGAGAAATGGCTTAGTGGCGCCTTCCACTAGTTAATTCTGAAATGCAAATGATTTGTTCATGAATATCTCAGGGAGACATAATCTATCCCTCTTTATGAATTTGATTCTGATAGAACGCTTGATCGATTCCTTATTTCGTTTCACTCTTGGCCTTGATACGAAACCTGTATTAAGTTTATACGAAATAGTTATGAATCGGACATTTTGGATAATTGTACTTCGTTTAATCTCAATCAATCATATTTTTGTTACATGCTTATTTTAGAAAACATATCTTATCACCGACGTCAAATACCCATGTGTATCTATATAAGAATGGATTTAGTGACTTGTGTAAAAATGATACATTGAAAAAAAAAAAAACGAAAAAAAAACTGATTATTTAGATCAAAAGGATCAAGATAATTTTCATGAACAGCTATGCCGAAAGGTAATTAATGAACTCATATTCGAAAGAGACACCATCTCTCTCTCTCCTGCAGGTGGACCAGGTGGAGTACATGCTGGGCGTGTGGAGCCGACTGGCGGAGGCGGCGCAGCAGGGGGCGCGGGCGGTGGTGCTGCTGCTGGAGCCCCACCACGCGGCGCTGTTCCTCCGGGCGGCGGCCGGCCTGCTGGAGGAGGGGCTGCTGAGGCCCGGGGACTTCGTGTTCCTGATGGAGGACTCGCCGCTGCCCTACATCAAACACGAGTAAGGGGCTCACGCGCCGCTGGCCGCTTGGACAGTATATATGTATATATATGTATATATATATATATATATATATATATATATATATATATATATATATATATATATATGTGTGTGTGTGTGTGTGTGTGTGTGTGTGTGTGTGTGTGTGTGTGTGTGTGTGTGTGTGTGTGTGTGTGTGTGTGTGTGTGCGTGTGTGTGTGTGTGTGTGTGTCTGTATGTGCGTGATGATGTATTCATTATATACCATAGAGTGAAAAAGAAAAAAACAAAACATGTACAAACAAACGTGAAGAATAGATCCAACATAGATCGGAATAAAAGCCACAGCCACCAACAACCCCCCCCCCCTTCCCCCCAGGACTGAGGCTCTGGGCATGATCGTGCTTCAGCCCATCAGCGGCAGCGTCCCCGCCTTCTCCAACTACTTCCGGACTCTCTCGCTGGCGAACCACACGGCCTACCCGTGGTTCCATGAGTTCTGGGCGGAGGTACGGTTCTTGGTGTCCTTTGCGATCGTTATGGTGTTTTTTTTTTTCTTCTGTGTCATAATGTATCATTCATTCTTTTTAATGTTTTGATTTTTTTTTGAGCGACTGTAAGTATAAAAGAATCGTTTATTTTTGTTTATCTTGGGCTACACACAAGAGCAAGAAGAAATAATTAATCGTACAGTCTCGTAATCCTCCTATTCACTTTTCCCAAAAGATATACCGTTGTCGCGGCGCCGGGTGCTTCACGGGGGCGGCGCGGGACCTCTCGGGGCACCGCTTCCAGCAGGCGGAGGACGTGGTCAGCACCGCCAACGCCGTCAACCTCCTCGCCAAGGGCCTCGACCGATGGCGCCGCGAGGCTTGTCCGGGTAAGGGGGCGGGGCGAGTGGGCGAGTATCAATGTCGAGACATTGTAGAAATATATATATATATATATATATATATATATATATATATATATATATATATATTGTTGCTGCTGTTGCGTGTTGGCCGAAGGAGGGTCGGAGGCCAAGCGGGAGTGTTTGCCCGCGATCTCCAGGGCGAGACGAGACCGCGAAGGAGTCGTTCGAGGCTGAAGGGCTCACGGCGAGGGCGCCTCGGAGTCGCTGCTGACTGCCGCCGGCGAGAACGCCAAAGTAGGGAACGACGGAACAACGCTGAGTCAACAAGGCGGGTCGGGAGTCCATACACACACACACACACACGTAGACACACACACACACACAGACACAGACACACACGCAGACACACACACACACGTACACACACACACACACGCAGTCACACACACGCAGATTCACACACACACACACACACACACACACACACACACACACACACACACACACACACACACACACACACACACACACATACACATAAGAAGAAGTAAACAAACAACTCCTACTTTCAGCAGACGTAGCTCTGCCTCCCAACACACTTAATCCCCGTAACACTGCCTTCCCCCAGACAAGGAGAACGGCACCTGCTCAGAGTTGATCGCGGACGACCACTACCGCAACAAGATGTTCCAATCCACACGTTCGATCACCCAGCGTGGAGTGGACGGCAGGGCGGTTGCCTTCACCGTGGACGGGCACAACAGGGCCGCCATGATACAGGTGAGAACACGTTATCATCACCGTGGGCTGAGAAGTCTGATAAAAAGGAATGTTTGTATGTATTCGATCGGCTTATTATTATGGCATGTTATTTCTATTTCTCATATACTTCGGCACTGATTCCTCTTTTCCTTTCATTTTCTTATGTCTTTACTATGATGTTGTTTCTTCCAACAGGTCCTAAACTTCCGTCGGGTTAGCGGGCGTCGTGGCGCCGGTCTCCTGCGAGTGGGAATGTACAACGAGGAAGATGGCTTGGCACTCAATGGCACCCTCGTCGTGACCTACGATGCCCAGGGTAATGAGAGGTCCATGTCCGAGGTCAAGTCTCAGTGCATCGACCTTGAAGCATGTGGAGGCGTTGTTGCAGTTGCCAAGCCAGCCAAGAAGAGGACGCATCACCTGCAGGTACTGGCTCTACATCGGTCGGGATTTTATACTTTTGTACTGAAATATCACGATTTTGATATATTTTGTGGTCATTTCTCCGTAATGCAGCAACGGAAATTATTGCGAAGGGGGATAAATAACCAGATAACGCGGACACACGAATTTTTTTCCTTAACGAATTCTTCCCTCTTTGCAGATGTATCCACAGCAACGCTTCGGCATCAGCGGCCTGGTGCCCTACCACCACCAGGGCCAGACGTTCTTCTCGTGTGGCGAGTTCTTCAGTGAAGGAATTTTCCAGAACGTGGCAGCGGTGGCTTATGCCCTCAGCCAGATTAACAGGAACGAAGTGGGCGTTGGTTTGGGAGCAATTCTCTTCGACTACTGCGACAGGATCGAGCGGGCGAGGGAGAGGTTCTACAGCTTCTTCTCCGGCGAGGCCCTGGAGAGCGACGACTCGATCGTCCTAACGCCCAATCGCATCGTGGCCTCCATTACCTTCGACGACGACGCCGCGGAGGCCGTGTCCAACATCCTCTCCTCCAACTACATCCCGCACTTCAGCTCCCCCATCGGCGGCCGCAAGCTCGCCGACCGGGACGACCAGACGATCCTCACCAGCGTCCCTTCGCGGACGGCGGAGCTCCGGACGTTCCTCAGCATCCTCAAGGCTTACAAGTGGTCGTTCATCAACGTGATTTATGACAGCGACGAAGACGGTAAGTTCATGATGGAGACGTTCCGTGAAATGGCCACCAACCAGGACGTGTGCATCGGAGACTCCCTCGGGGTGCCACAGCGGGTTTCTGAAGAATACGCGCGGGAATTGATCGAAACCTTGGCCGTTGCCTGGAAGCCTAGGATAGTCGTTCTCCTGATGGATGCCTCGGATAACATCAGGACTATCTTAAAGGTTGCGAACAAGCTTGACGAAAGTGAGAGGTTTACCTTCCTGGCAGGAGATGCTTGGGGCAACAAGCCTAGTGTGACAAAGGGCCTGGACAGGGTGTCAGCTGGAGCTCTCACATTCACGATGGAGACATATGACCTCCCGGACTTCAGGATCTTTGTGGCGAACCTAACACTAGAGAACCACGAGCCATTCCCAGACGAGTGGTTTGAGGAATATTTCCAAAACAAATTCCAGTGTAGGTTGTCTCCCAGTGAAAGAGTGCAGAGGCAATACGTGAAGGAATGTCTTGGCACGGAATCCATTCATCCTGATGACATTGTTCAAGATCCTTATGTGTTCCACACCATCCTCAGCATCAACGCAATTGCACATGGTCTGGATGCATACATAACGAAACACTGTGCAGAGGCTGAGTCTATAGATGACTGCAATGTAGTACAAGCAGAATTATTATTAGAAATCCTGCACCAGAGCGAACTTTCTCTCAACAACACAGCTGATTCGAACTCATATGATCAAGATGGGGCTTACGGATACCACATCTGGAACTATAGGAAGCTTGGGAAGGAATATGGATACATTAACGTTGGCAAATGGGAGAACAGCAACCTTCGTCTCGAAAAGCCAAGCATAGAGTTCAAAATAGGAACCTTTGCCCCAGACTCCTACTGCACTGAGGGTATTTGCTTGGAAGTCTGCTCTTCTCAGTCGACCAAGTATGCCGCCATGGCCCTGCCAAAGCCTCTGCCCATTGACTCCAACTTCCGCAATGTGTATGGCATCATGACTAGCGCGATGAGCCTTCTGGGCATCATAGTAATTTTGGTGACGATGGTTTACTTCATGATGTCATACCCAACGGCAGCAGGGACGTCGGTCCTCGGGTACATGATCCTAATTGGCTGCCTCATGCTCTACTCTGTCAACTTCGCCTTCATCTTCCAGCCTACCGTTGGCACCTGTGCCGTGAGGAGGTTCATGATGGGCCTGGCCTATGCCATCATCTTCTCCGCAATGCTGGTCAAGGTCATACACACCTGGAGAGTCATGACTTACTCCTCCACTCGCGACGAGCCAGACGGCCTGAGCAGACCCTGTGGGCTGATGCTTGTGGCCATCGGGCTCTCCTTCGTGCAGGTCGTCCTCGGCTCCGCTTGGCTGATCCTCTACCCACCTGGGACAGACCTCGACGGCGAGACCTGGAGATGCACGCCCACCGAACGCTTCGAGGTCGACCTTGTCATATCCCTCGTGTACGTGATGGTCCTCATAGCAGCGACGATCCTCTTCTGCTTCGAGACGTGGCACGCGGAGGAGAACTCGAAGGAGACGCGCTGGATCCTGCTGGCGTCCCTCTTCACCACCATCGCCTGGTGCGTGTGGACGGTCGTGGCCACGCAGGCGCCCATCACCTTCCGCGACCCGGCCATCGTCATCGGCAACCTCATCAGCGCCACCGTCGTCATTCTCTTCCTCTACGCCCGCAAGATGTACCTCTACAGCCAACTCACCAAGGACGTCAAGGACCTGGAGATGAGGTCGCACTACACGGCCGCCACGTCCCTCTACAACGCCTCTCTGAACGCGCAGAAGATGGGCGACCCTCTGCCGCGCACGCCCGGGGTGGAGATCAACGCTGGCATGCCCGGCCGACAGTTCGTGGGTAAGTACGCCCTCAGCTCGCTTCTGTGCCTGCACGTGAATGTCATCTCCTGAATTATTCATGCTGAAATTCTGAATCTCTCGGTTTCTCTAGCGGTACAGGATACTTCATTTTACTTTGAAACTCGAACTTCATATTTCTGTTAATCCTTTTTTGGATGTACCAGATACATCTCTGCTATCCCCTTTAGTGTTAATGTGTGGCGAAAGCTTTTGATATAAGATAAAGGTTAATTTCCTCCTTCACTGGAAAACTTCTCGGGATTTTTCTTGTTTAACTTTAATATTCAGTTCAGTACATTCTTCTCTTCATATGGTGTAAAATCCTCCCGTGGGTCGTACTACAGGGACTCTTTTTATCTTTGCATTTATTTTCATGCATTGTCCAGCAAGGGGATTAAGATTTTTTTTTTTTTTGTTATTGCTTGTACACTTGGTACTGACATGAGCATGTTTTCCCTCCTCTTCCTGTTCTCTCCATGACCCGGGAATGTTTCCTCTTGGGTTCTTCTGGTGTGGTTCCTTGCCCATGTTCCCCGGGCGCCTCACGCTGCGGCCGGGACGGGTAACCGCGCAGTCGTGGGAAAAACAGTGAGGTTGCATCATCCGAAAGGGCCGGTGGTGGGGCGGGTCCTCGGGCCGCCGCGCCCACTCGTTCCACCACCACGCCCCATAGGGCCGCCCCCGCGCCATATGGCGCCGCCGCTACGGCCTATGCTGATTCCTCCACGCCCTATGGCCAAGGGAGTGTCCGCGAACTCACTCCTACCGCCCGGGGCACGGAGGTGACACCAGGTGCCACCAGCCATCTGTCCTGGCAGCGACACGCCGTCCTCAGAGGTAACGCCTCGCAAACATACCACTGGGCTTAGGTTAGGCCCGGAGTGAGGCCTTAGATACGCACCGTACTTAACAATAATATTTCCTTCTTTTTTGTATGACTATAGTTTTTGCACTCCGTGGGCATCCTTTAGATCGAGGTATGTATAACTGTTATTCCAATACAAAGTTTATTTAACCACACATGTAGGTCCTCTTATGTCTATACAGATACAGGAATACAAATAAAAAGTAGCCAATTAAACTATAGACTACCTTAGTAAAGTATTAAAATCTACTGGTGGTAGCGGAAATAACATCAGACGAAGCACTGTCGGTCCTATATTATTCAATTTGTTATTTTCTTATATATTCACTTGTATATATAAATATGCATGTTGCAGACACTATGTAAATATGTAAACAAAGCCATCATATAATATTTAATAAGGATTTTATAAAACTTAAAAATGATAATTGAAGAAACGATTGCTTTGATATTTTCGATTTTTTTTTCGTCTGTTAGAATTAATATTTCTCTTTCATGAAGGCTATCATAAAATCAAAACTAATTACCGTAACATTCGACGAATGTGAACTTCACTCCCTTAACTGGCCTGTAACCCCGCGTGTCTGACGTGTCATGCACAGGCGACCAGGAGGTGAGCTTCCGGACGGTGACGCTTCCCCCAGAGACTCCTCAGAGCCGCCGATCCTCCCGCCGGTCCACCACGCCCTCCAGGCATTCCCTCAGGCTCTCCCTCTCCGACGAGCTGCCCGAAGACCTCACCTTCGACGTCTTCGAGTCGTCCGAGGAGGAGTTCCCTGTGGACGCGCATCACCTGAGCGACGACAACGAGGACGCGGCTGGGACGGGGGAGGGGGCGGGGGCGGGGGCGGTCAACAAGGACCTCGGCCAGAGGGACCGCCTGCCGTCCATTCGGCGCGTCGGATCCAGGCAGATGCTGGTCTTCCTCACGGATGGCAACACTATAGGTGAGTCTTGCCCAAAGGCGCGATTTTCTTGGTCGATTGCCCTCAAATGCTCTTCTTGTTTTAGTATGTAAAGAACGACTCTGTTATATGCATTCTCTCCCAAAGTAAAGTGTGATGTGCCTTCTTCCCTACAGGCGATGTGTCAAGGATCTAGTCACCTCGCCGGTGGTGCCAAATCGCCTTGGCATACGAGTGACACCAGGTCGCTGCGACTGGGCACAGTAGCAGCACGCAAAATTGTTTTAAATGGTGGTGATCGTAATTCTGCGGTAACGGACGTATAATTTGAAATCAGAACTGATAGACTGTCAGTGTGAAGCAAGGTCATCGGGAGGAAAATAAGTGATAAATGGGCGTGGTGTTGGAGGGGTCATTCAGATGTTATTTATTGTCATTCACGGATCGGTTTCCTTTCGATATTGCATTTACTACTGCTTTTATATTTGCAAATGTGTATTTAAAGAAAAATATATATTTCTGCATATGATATTTCAAAATCAATCGGGAGAACCGGGAGTGTTAATTCGCTGTGTTTTGAGAAATCTTACCATTTTTGATATGGTGGGCGTAACATCTGTGTACAAAGGTTTTTCTTTTTCAAACAAACTGCCATAATACTTTTTTTCATAT
>BOPN01001556.1:72500-85000 GCA_017312705.2 Penaeus japonicus
TTTTATGATTCATCACAAATATGTGCAGTAGTTCAGTAATGGCAGTGTGTGTGTGTGTGTGTGTGTGTGTGTGTGTATGTATGTATGTATGTATGTATGTATGTATGTATATGTATGTATATGTATGTACATGTATATGTATGTACATGTATATGTATGTACATGTATATGTATATGTATATGTATATGTATATGTATATGTATATGTATATGTATATATAATATATATATATGTATGTATGTATGTATGTATGTATGTATGTATGTATGTATGTATGTATGTATGTATATATATATATATATATATGTGTGTGTGTGTGTGTGTGTGTGTGTGTGTGTGTGTGTGTGTGTGTGTGTGTGTGTGTGTGTGTGTGTGTGTGTGTGTGTGTGTGTGTGTATGTGTGTGTGTACATATATACATATACATATATATATATACATATACATTATATATATATATATATATATATATATATATATATATATATATATACATATATATATATATATATATATATATATATATTATATATATACATATACATATATACATATATATAAAAGGTTCTAGCAACCGGCAGCCATTTTTTTACAAATTTGAAGAGATATATCAATGCAGTATACACATCATATCATGAATCTATTTCAAGATTTTCAATAATAAAAAAAAAAAAATGCAGAGCACCGTTTGGCTTTTTGACCTTTGAAGTCTATTACTGTATGCAAACACGAATATCCATACATTACGAAAACTATAAATACCCATCTATTATAATCAAGCACTGGAACCTACACATAAAATAAACGACAACAGCATTCCTCTGTTATGGAATCTAAACACGAAATTTAGAAATAGTTCGCATCTCGTAACCGTTGAATTGCAACCGCGAACAATGCTAGACACAGTCAGATTTCAGTTCTCTCTGAAAATAGGCATAGATTTTATATGTAAATAATTTCAGTATGGGTGACGCGTACTGAATTCATAGCATCGAATGACTTTAATAACTACAGTTGATAGTCGATATATATATATATATATATATATATATATATATATATATATATATATATATTGGCAATTTCGTTCTATTTTTTTTTTAAGAGAGAGAGAGAGAGAGAGAGAGAGAGAAAGAGAGGGAAAGAGAAAGAGAGAGAGAATGGTATGGATGAGACAGAATTACTTGACACGTTTCGATTACTTCGTCCTTAGAATGAAATAAATAGTCGTTTCTTAACTGTAGTCATTATAATCATTTACACCTTTTCCTATATGTGTCATAATGAATTCTGTTCATTCGATTATATGTTAAGAATTCTTTTGATTTTGGTTTTGTCGTCGTAAGCTCTATTTTTGGGAAACTTCTTTGGTAAAAAAAGAAAAGAAATGCGGCTTATAAACATGGGAATATAGTTTTTTTTATGATAATGGTGATTGTGACAAGAATGATAATGGCAGTGACAAGATAATGATAATTACAATAGCAATACTAAGTAGAAATGCCTACTAAACAAATGATACATGCGAATGAAAAACAACAACATTTATACGAATAAAGACATTATAATTATAATAAAGATAATCATTAATACTAAAAATAATCGTGGAGAATGGATTATGAATGCTAATGACGAGAAGAATGATAAAGTAGGGATAATAATAATAAAAAACAACATATGCAATAACTTGTTACATCATAATATATATATATAAATATATCTTTTATTACAATGAACATTCCAACCTTCTATGTTAAAATAACACCAATAATAAATATCACCCTCATTATGACTCAGAGAATGAACCAAAACATTAATAATGATGAACATGACAACGTATCTTACACGCCGTTAATCCTAACAATGACAGGACAGCCACAACATCAATGGTAGTAATCGCGATGGTAATGACGACCAGACTCGTCAAGAACCATGAGATCAGATCCCCTCACGCCCTCTGATCCCCCTACGCCCATGAGCCACGCCCCAGCTCAGTCGTACCTATGATTCGAAAGGTTTTTTCTCCGGTTTAACTTCCCGTAGTTCCTCTTGGCGCCCTGGAGAGACGCCGTCAGTTCCTCCAGCGGGACGAGCTCCTCCTCCCGGGCCTCCTTCGCGTCCTTCCCGGGCTCGAGGGCCTCCTGCTGCTGCGTCTGCGTCTGTGTCTGCTGCTGCTGCGTGCACAGGGGGAGCCTCGCATCCTCGCCGCCATTCACGACCACGGTGCCTTCGGTGGGGCTGTCGCAGGGGCTGATCCCACCCACGTCGAGAGGACACTGGTTGGCGAAGTTTCCCAACTCGGGCGTGAAGGCTGAGGTGGGCCTGTACACGATGGAAGGCTTGCTGTTCAGCTGCAGGCTCTCTCCCGGGGGGCTGCGGAAGCTCTCGCCCGTGTTGGGGAGGTCCGTTAGATCCGTCGCCAGCCTACTCTTGAAGGATGGCCAGCGAGTCCCTGCAGAGTTGACAATGGCAAATTCATCACATCTAATGATTAACAGACTTATAATCTTAATTAACAGACTTATAAGTTAATGATTTGGATGATTAACATCTAGAATTAAATACCTGCAAATCACCACACATCTTCAAATACAGCCTACAATCCACATCCGCAAGAAATCTGATCTAAGAATCTACAAATCTGGCTGGACTAGAAGAACCTAGGACGCCATCTTGCTAATTCAATCCACAAAGAAAAGACAAACGACAATAGAGACCCTACGTATTACCAACCCCCCCCCAAAAAAAAAACAACCCCCTCCCGTCTCACCAGGTTTACAACAGAGGAAACTCATGACCGATATGCAATTACCCAAAACCTCGAAGTTTAATAGGCTAAAGGTCGCGGCACACGAGGCCTTGTTGCCGCGGCTAGATCAATCGTCATTATATAATTAATTGCTCGCTCGACAGTTCTGGTTGATTCAGACTCTCGGCAAAGGAGGAGTTTCGTCAGGGTTAAAACAGCGGCCGCCAGTTAGTCGGATATACGAGTCGAGTATGCAAAGTGTAATTTGAGATTTGGAAATCAGTATGAAATGACTTTTATTATTTTGTCTGACTTTTACAATACAAACGACGTCAAAGATAAAAACAAGCAAAATCAAACAAACAACCAAACAAGAAAGTTGGTAGTCTTATTTCATATCAAAGTATGTTGAAATTTCGGGGTATCATCATCATTATCATAATTTTAATCATTATTTTTGATATTATTATTATCACTATTATCATCACTTTTATCATTATCATTACTTCAACCATTATTATTGATATCATCATTATTATTATTACTTTTATCATTATTATTATCATAACTTTAATCATTATTATTGATATCATTATCAATTATCATTGTCATTATTAGTATCAGTATCATTATTATTATCATTATCATCAGTATTATCATTAGCACTGCTGTCATCCTTATTATCAATGCTGTTATATCTATTTTTGCGAGAAAGATACCTCATATAATATGCAATCCTGTATGATGCGCGGGGTTCATTGCACCATACGATAACATAATGGTGGAGAGGATCAGTAATATTACGAAGAGAATGAGGACGTTTACAAAGGGATAACTTCTGCTCTCAAGTTAAGAGCCTCATAAGAAGAGGTCATTATAAAAAGGAAGGGTATTAGTTTACAGAAGTGACAGGAACCTTGTACTAACATAGTCATTATTCTGAGGAAAGTTGTTGAAAACCGCAGAGCTCAAGGTTTTTACGTTTCTTGAGTGCGCGTGCTGTGCCATTCTGTGTCTCTGTTATTCAAGCTCCCTTCCCTCCTTTTTCTCCTCCTACCTCCCTCCCTCTCTCTCTCTCTCTCTCTCTCTCTCTCTCTCTCTCTCTCTCTCTCTCTCTCTCTCTCTCTCTCTCTCTCTCTTCGTTTCCTCTTTTTCTCTATGCCTGCCCCCCCCCTCTCCTCTCTCTCTCCCTCTCTCTTTTATTTTCTCTCTCTTTCTTTCTTCCTCTCTCTCTCTCTCTCTCTCTCTCTCTCTCTCTCTCTCTCTCTCTCTCTCTCTCCTCGTTTCTTTTTCTCCATGTCTGCCCCCCCCCCCTCTCTCTCTCTCCTCATTTCTTTTTCCCCATGTTTGCCCCCCCTCCTCTCTCTCTCTATCTCTCCCCCCCCTCTCTCTTTGTTTCCTCTTTTTCCTATGCCTTCCCCCCTCTCTCTCTCTCTCTCTCTCTCTTTTCTCTCTCTCTCTCTCTCTCTCTCTCTCTCTCTCTCTCTCTCTCTCTCTCTCTCTCTCCTCGTTTCTTTTTCTCCATGTCTGCCCCCCCCCCCTCTCTCTCTTTCTCCTCTGTCTCTCTATCTCTCCTCCCCTCTCTCTCTTTGTTTCCTCTTTTTTTCTATGCCTTCCCCCCTCTCTCCTCTCTCTCTCTCTCTCTCTCTCTCTCTGGTAAATTAAACTGTGCTGGAGAACTTCTGCATTTTGCAGACTGCTCTTATTTCCTCTAACAAATATTTGCCGCTGACAGTGATACTGACATTAATTTCAAGGAAAGGAAGCTTAGCTGAAACTAATATTTCATGTAAAAGATATTTACGTAATATCCTTTTAATATAACAACAACATGATGCGAGTATATGTTAGTTATTATGTTAGCTACACGCATTTTAGTCACGACAAAAAACGGAATACGCTGTTAGATAGATTGACAGAAACATAGATAGATGGAGAGAGAGAGAGAGAGAGAGAGAGAGAGAGAGAGAGAGAGAGAGAGAGAGAGAGAGAGAGAGAGAGAGAGAGAGAGAGAGAGAGAGAGAGAGAGAGAGAGAGAGAGAGAGAGAGAGAGAGAGAGAGAGAGAGAGAGAGAGAGAGAGAGAGAGAGAGAGAGAGGGTAATGTGAGAGGGAGAGGGAAGTAATGTGAGAGAGAGAGAGAGTGAAAATGAGAGAAAGAAAAAAAGGTGAGCATGATGATAGATATGGACACAGGTTATCTATATAACGAATTGTAAAAACAAACAAATACTAGGTAGGCTAGAAAATACAAGTCAACAAACAAAACCGTGGATATTAACATCAGACAATCTGAGGCAAAAATAAACAGCTCTACACTTAAGAATATCCTTGTTTACTTACAACTTCATACAGTTGTCTTCTGAAAATATTGGATAAGATAAGTGGTACACTTTTCCAATTGATAACAAGATGCTGTGCTTGTGTGTGTGTGTGTGTGTGTGTGTGTGTTAGTGTGTGTGTGTGTGTTAGTGTGTGTTAGTGTGTGTGTGTTAGTGTGTGTGTGTGTTAGTGTGTGTGTGTGTTAGTGTGTTAGTGTGTTTGTGTGTGTGTGTGTGTGTGTGTGTGTGTGTGTGTGTGTGTGTGTGTGTGTGTGTGTGTGTGTGTGTGTGTGTGTGTGTGTGTGTGTGTTAGTGTGTGTTAGTGTGTGTGTGTTAGTGTGTGTGTGTGTTAGTGTGTGTGTGTGTTAGTGTGTTAGTGTGTGTGTGTGTGTGTGTGTGTGTGTGTGTGTGTGTGTGTGTGTGTGTGTGTGTGTGTGTGTGTGTGTGTGTGTGTGTGTGTGTGCGTATGTGTGTGTGTTTGTGTGTGTATCCGAGATTCAATAGGTGGTGGAAATGCACAGATTGGTATGAAAGTTTCATAAGCAGTAAACTAGTGAGAAAAAAATCTAATTGTATCACTAACATAATAGTAATGTAATATACTATAATTAAGACAAAAACGAAATTTTATTAAAATAACAGACAACTCAGCGCACCATATATCTGTACAGATAGAGGTACGTAAGTTTTACAGAAACTGTGCCAATTTTGGCAAGTTTGAATACTCTCTAAATAAGAATATATTGTACTTAGAATGAACAAGGAAGGTATGAAAGAAACTACATTGAAACAATATATTTGTATGGCATTATTCCCTGAAGGATCTCTTTTTAACAATGTAATGAAACTGTGAAGTTATTTTTTTTAAGCATACATGCAGTTATATCTATGTATATCTATTCACGTTATATAATCAAGTTATTTTTTTTAAATATTCAATTACTTATATCCGTACATATATATATTCACTTTTGGGGCATTTACTTAAAAACAAAAAGATATTGACTAATATCGTGAAAGTAAAATCTATTAAAACAACGCGCTATATAGACAAAGAAAGAAAATATCCTTGAAATAACCTGATGGACACGCCGGTAATTAAAACGTGGTTTTCGCCCTGGAGTTCGAAAAGCGAGTTATTTTGGTGCGCGACACTTACAGAAATACAGCCACTGCAGTTGCGAAATATTGCAAAACTCGTCTAAACAATGGCTTGGAAAATATGTATCAAAGCTTACAAAGGAAAAGGAATAAAAAAAAAAACACGAGCATCTCCTTTGAAAAAAAATAAATAAATAAAGTGTGAAAGAGCAACATCAAAGGAAAAGATTCATGAAAGAAAGAAAAGAAAAGAAAAAAAACTGACATGAAAAAAAGGAAACATAAATCCCACCTTCTCAGGTTTTACATTTTGACATAACCCCCCTTCCCCCCTCGCCCTCCTCCTCCCTACCCTCCCTCCTCCTCCCTATCCCAACCCCCCCCCCAAAAAAAAAAAAAAAAAAGAAAAAAAAAAAAAAAAAACAGCACCATCCCCACTGAAAATAAAAGAGAAATACCTACCTGAAATAATACTGCAAGAGTTGGATCGCCTGTCCCGGAACGTACTTGTGAACGAGCGAAACAAATGGCGTAGGCGTTTGCGGACGGGCGTGGTGGAGAGCGTGTACAGGACGGGGTTGATGGCGGCGTTCAGAGGCAGCACGAACACGGCGATCCACGAGAAAACCTGTGCAACGGAAAGAAAAATATTGCAACGCCTTGTGTACTAACACTCTGAGGATGAGGAGGATTGCCGTTGTTATTGCCACTGTTGTTGTAATTATCATCGTTGTTACTTGGTATTTTGTGCTTTTATTTGTTGTATTTACCTTCATGGACTCACATCTACGGAGAAGCACTGGTATCTTATATAATAACAATAATTTTGATAATAATAATAATGATAATAATAATAATAATAATGATAATAATAATAACAATAATAACAATAATAATGATACTAACAATAATACTACCAATGCTAATAATGCTGCTAATGCCAAGGGTAAGGGTACCTTGGGCGGGATGGCCATGCCGCAGAGGGAGGCGATGCCGAGGAGGATGATGGGGAGCCAGCAGGCCGCGTCCGTCGCCACGATGAGCGTCATTCGCGTCGCCATGCCGCTGTCGCTCAGCCGCGCCTCCGGGCTGGCGTAGGCGGCCGAGTGGGTGTCGCGGGCCACGATGTACATGAGGGCGTAGCTCACGGCGATCACACCGAAGGACAGCAGGTTCAGGACTGTCGGAGGAGAGGGGGGGGGGTTATGGAAGGGAGGGAGGGAGGGAGGAGTGCGGGGTGGCGGGGAGAGAGGAAGGGAAGGCGGTGAGAGAAGGGGGTGGGGGGGGGGGTAAGTATAGAGGGGGAGGGGGAGGGGATGGGGAGAGAGGGAAGAGAAGGAAAATGAAGAAGAAAAAGAAGAAATAGAGCGAGAGAGCGAGAGAGAGAAACTGAGAGAGAGAGAGTGACTTTGGCTTTGACGAGTTTATTGAGACAAGTGATTACGTACATCTCGAAAGGATGAGGTAACATAGGTATCCTCACCCCACTCTTATTCCCTTTTGGGCTCACATATATTTTACAAAACCTTACAGCTCTGTCAACATGTTAAAAAATATACAGAACAAAAGACGGGTCAATCACAAGCATATACAGTTAAATGTTTACATATCAGGAGAACGATATAACAGTATGGATTATCACCCTCAGCATGCTAAGTCCTCTCTCTCTCTCTCTCTCTCTCTCTCTCTCTCTCTCTCTCTCGAGAGAGAGAGAGAGAGAGAGAGAGAGAGAGAGAGAGAGAAAGTAAGAGAGAAAGCGATAAAAAGAATCAAAACACACCACGTCTCCCTTTCTCTCCAATGCACCGACAAAAAAAAAAAAAAAAAAAAAAAAAAAAAAAAAAAAAAAAAAAAAAAAAAAAAAAAAATCCACATCTAAACAACCACACCACAAAACAACAGAAACGGAACCGTCCACAACTCACCTAAGAAGATAAACACGGCATACTCCCATCCGTTGGGTTTCTCGTTCGTAATATGGAGGGCGAGGCAGACGCCCGACCTGCCGTAGAAGTTGTCGAAGTACTCGAGGCTGCTGAGCGGAAGGGCGGCCAGCAGGATCACCACGAGCCACACGAAGGCCATCACGAGCCGCGTCACGCTGCCCTCCAGGCGACGCAGACCGAACGGGAACTTGATGACGATCAGGCGGTCCACGGTGATCACTGTGGGGGGGGGAGGGAGAGAGAGAGAGAGAGAGAGAGAGAGAGAGAGAGAGAGAGAGAGAGAGAGAGAGAGAGAGAGAGAGAGAGAGAGAGAGAGAGAGAGAGAGACATAACAAATTAATAGCCAACACAACACAGCCAATAAATACATGAATAAATACAATCAAAATACACTCTTTTGAGAGAAGAGAAGGGAAGAGAAGAGAAGAGAGAGACACAGAGAGTTGGCTGATCGGTCGGTTGGGAGGTTTGTATGGGTCTGGGGTGAAATGTGGGGGTTTTGAGTGGGATGTAGGTTGTTTTTAGTGAATTGTGGACTTGGTTTTGATCGGAGGGGTTGAGTACGATATGTGGGGTTGGTTGGGAGTTGTTGAATTACGTGTGCGTGACTTGTGAAGTTGGTTCTTAAATATGGGGTTGAGTGTGACTTGTGGGGATGGTCGTGGTCTTTGTGACTGATCCATCTAATTGGTTGTGACTTGCGAAGTTGGTTGTAAACTGTGCAGCTGATATACTTGACTTGATTTACTAGTGGGACTATCAAAACTACACAACGGAATCTATCTGTGGAATAGATAATTAGAATCATGTTCTGTAACCTGTGAAATCGAGTGTGAAGATGAACTGTGAATCTGGCATCTGAAAGTGATTCTAGATTATAGAATGACACCACACACTAAGTTAGCTTGTGAGTTTGACGCTTGGAATTCCTCTGTGAAGTTGTAATTAATGAATATTTATGGATATGGGTTTAAAAGTCATATAGTTTCGATCTTGTGAGTGAAACTTAAAGCATCTCTGTGACTTCCTGAGTGAAAAGTAACAAATCTTATCATAAGATTTTTTTTTCTATTGACGCTAAATCTTAGGATATAACAAGAAAGAAGAGAAAGCGTAACGTAACGATACAAAATCAGGATCCTATTTGCACCTGTGTACAAAATGGAACACAAACTACCAGAACAGTTCCAACTTTATTAAAAGTCAGAGACAGAACTAGAAAAAAACGTGAGGAAATAACACTAGATCCTTGGTCATAAGAAACAATTTGAGGCTGGATAGAACAGCGAATCTATTGTCCTAAAACAGAACAGCCATAACTTCGGTTTATAAAGTTTGCTGCTAATGGGTCTTCACGGAGAGGTGGTATCCGAAAAGTTGGCCTCCTCTTCTCTTTAACCTCCTTCCTCGTTCTTTTCATTCTTCTCTCATCTTTTTCTCTTCTCCAACACCTGTTTCTCCTTTTCGATTAATTTTGATTTCCCTTTTCCTTCTATTATTTTTATCCTTCTTCTACTCTTCCAACACCGTATCCTGCTCCCTCTACTTCAATTCTTTCCTGTCTCCTCTACCATAATCTTATCCCCCCTCTTCTTCCTTCCTATCCTTCTCTTCTCCTCCCTCTGTCTCCTACTCTTCCTCCTTTACCCTCACCCTCTGCAACCCCCTTGCCCCTACCCCTATCCTCCCCCAACCCCTTACACCTATCCCTGCCCCTCCCCTCCCCCCCAACCCCTACCCTTACCCCTCCCCTCCCCCCTCCCCCTAACCTTACCCTCCCCCCAACCCCCCAAACCCCCAACCTCCTACCCTTACCCTCCCCAACCCCTTACCCCTATCCCTGCCCCTAACCCCCTACCCTACCCCTAACCCCCTACCCTTACCCTCCCCCAACCCCTTACCCCTATCCTCCCCCCTCCCCTCCCCAAACCCTCCCCCCAACTCCAACCCTTACCCTCCCCCCCACCAAACCCCCATCCTTCCTCCTCCCCCTCCTCCTCCTCTCACCTGTCAGCGTGAAGACCGAGAGCTCCGACGAGAAAGTGCTGATGAAGCCGGCCAGCTGGCAGAGGAAGGACGACCGCCACGAGAGCTCGTAGGCGACGTACACCCCGCGGTACTGCAGGTCGACGACTGCCACGATCAGGAGGTAGACGCCCATCATCAGGTCGCCGAGGCCCAGGTTCACGATCAGGAAGGAGTGCATCTAGCGTGGGAGGTACGAGTTTTAGCTTCGTTTTAGCTTTTTTTTTTTTTTTTTTTTTTTTTTTTTTTTTTTTTTTTTTTTGGGGGGTAAGGTAAAATGGTTGTTGTAGTAGCAGTAATGGTGGTAGTGGTGATGGTGGTATTATAGGTAGTAATGTTGCTAGTGGTAGTAATAGTGGTAATGGGGGTAATGGTGGTTGTGGTAGTAGCAGTAGTAATGGGGTAATAGTAGTAATAATGGTAGTAGTGGTAGTAGTAATTAGTAGTAATGGTGGTAGTGGTAGTAGTAGAAGTAGCAATGGTAGTAGTAATGGTGGTAGTAGCTGGATAGAATAGGGAAACTAATAACTAAAACAAAACAATATAGTAATGGTGATAGTGGTAGTAGTAGCAGCAGTAGTAGTAGTAATGGTGGTAGCAGTGTTAGTGAGTTTAGGTGGGTTAGTTTTTAAGATTTTTTTTGGGGGGTGGGGGTTAAGTGGTGTCATGGATGTGTCTTGGTGGTTCTGGTGGAATTTAGAGAACGTAATGGTTGTTGTGATACATAATATTAACACGCAAACGCAAGCACGGACACGCGAACACACACACACGCACGCACTTATCTCTCTCTCTCTTTATCACTCTTTCTCTCTCTCCCCCTCTATCCCTCTCTCTTTCTCCCTATCCCCCTCTATCTCTCTCTCTCCCCCTCTCTCATTCTCCCCCCCTCTCTCTCTCTCTCTCTCTCTCTCTCTCTCTTTCTCTCTTCCCCCCTCCATAGAAAACAAACTTACCCCCATACCTACCCCTCCCCTACCATTCCCATCCCAACCCACACCCCCTCTTTCTATCACTGCCCCCTCACCCCCCTCATCCCCCACCACCACCATTCACTCCAAAATCCACACCCTCTCTACCCCCCCCCCCACTCCTCTCCCCACAACCCTTCTATCCTACTTCCCCAATCTGCCTCAGACCCACCCTCGCCCCTAATCCCAGCCCACTCCCTAAACACCCACCTTATTCTTACCCTCAGCCGTAGCCAACCAGCCCACCCCTGCAAACCCACTCGAATGACCCTCCCCCTCCTCCCCACCTCCCCTCACTCACCACCCTTATCTAACCCACCCCAAACAAACTTACCTTATCCCCACCCATTCCCCTAGCCTCAACGCCCCCTCCCCCACGCACACCCACCATATCCCCACCCACCCCTCAAACCCACCCAGCTCCACCCTCTCCCTACCTCACCCATCTCCAACCTCTCCCCATCCCACCCACCCCCTACCTTTTACCCCCACACCTCCACCCCTCCCCCCCTCTCCCCACCCTACCTCCACCCTCTCCCCACCCCACCTCCATCCTCCCCCCACCCCACTTCCACCCACACCCCCCACCCTCTCTCTACCCTCCCCCCCCACCACCTCCTCCCCCCGCACACCCACCTTATTCCCGCTGGAGTGAATGCTCCTCCAGATGATGACGAAGGAGTTGCCGACCAGCGCGACGAAGCCCAGGATCCAGATGCACACCCGGAGGACCAGGTTGGACATGAGGTCCTCGCACGACGAGAACTCGTCCCCCGCCGGCAGGCACTCGCGGACGTGGGGGGCGAGGCAGCACCAGCGCCGGTCGTCTGTCGATCTGGGGAGGGGGAGGGGGGGAAGGGTGGTGGGAGGGAGGGTGAGGGGGGAAGGGTGGTGGGAGGGAGAGTGAGGGGAAGGAGGAAGGAAGGAGTGAGGGGGAAGGAAGGGAGGAGGAAGGGTGGGAGGGGAGGGGGTGAGGGGAAGAGAAGGGAGGGGAAGGATGGTGGGAGGAGGGTGAGGGGAAGGAAGAAGGGAAGGGGTGGCGGGGATGGTGTTGGGAGGGAGGGGGAGGAAGGAAGGGGGTGGTGTTGGGAGGGGTGTGAGGGGGTAAGGGTGGTGGTGTTGGGAGGGAGGGTGAGGGGTGGCGGGGGTGGTGTTGGGAGGATGAGGGGAAGGGGGAAAGGGTGGTGGTGTTGGGAGGATGAGGGGAAGGGGGGAAGGGTGGTGGGGGTGAGGGGAGGTGTTGGGGAATGTGATAGGGGGAAGATGGGGGTGAGAGGAGGGAGGGGGAAAATGGGAGGAGAGGGGAGAGTGGAAGGAGGAAGGAATGAAGGAGGGGAAGGGAGGGAGAGGGCAAAAGAAAGGACGGGGATAGGTGAGAGGTGGGAGGAG
>BOPN01001556.1:105000-107500 GCA_017312705.2 Penaeus japonicus
TCTCTCATTTAAAACTAATTATACATTTCTATGGAATATATTCTCTATTTTTTTTTTCTTAATTTCCATAGACATATATATCTTTTCGAACTGACATGTCCCGTCCCCTGCTTTTTCAAAGAGGCCACACAACGGACGACGGATCAGGCCCATTAGCACACCCAGCGAAAGATTTTCCCTTCTGTCACACGATCTGTCCTCCTGAGGCCCTATCGCATCCAACAGACGAGTCTCTTATCATTACAGGGGATCACGGGCTTCGTGAAGACCCCTTGTTTCTCTGGTCCTTATTACTTGTGTGTGTGTGTGTGTGTGTGTGTATCTATGCACACACACACACACACACACACATACACACACACGTTCGTTTCATACGTGTTAATATCTATTCCACTCACGTACACTCATATCTAAACACCGCGATAGACAAATAAACAGATAAACAAATGGATGATACACTTAAAAAAAAAAAAAAAAAAAAAAAAAATTTATATATATATATATATATATATATATATATATATATATATATATATATATATATATATATATATATATATATATAATAAATGCCGACGATACCTTGACCTCTCTAATCATCTGAGCAATTAAAAGAACATTCCTTTTAATAATCCATCAGCCAAGGGATTTAAAAGATCCAAAGGTCTAAATATAGAAGGCAAGCGCTTGCTAAATCGGTCGAGATAGATGAACCCAATCAAGCATAATGTCAAGTAACTGTGTGTTATTACTCACGGTCTTGCTTCCCTCGTTTTTTTTGGGGGGGGGGGCTACGCTGGGTTAAAGACAATTAATGTAAAAGTAACTGAAGTATAGATCACGGGTAGACGTATTCTTATCGTGATAATGATATTGCTGTCATGATGAGCGGATAATTCTGATTGATTTATAATAAAAAAAAAGTATTATGATTATTGTGGGTATTCGCTTTTTTGTGTGTTTTTATCTATTCATTTATTTGTTCATTTATTTATCTATTTTCCGTCACACGTTACTCTCTCTGTCTGTCTGTCTGTCTCCCTTAACCTCTTTCCTTTCTCAACTCCTCCCTCTCCTCTCCCTCCACTTTTTCCCCCTCCCTCTCTTTTCCTCTACCTCTCCCTCTTTCTCCCCTTCACCTTCCCCTCACAATCAACTTCCAATCTTCCTTTCTCTCTCCCTCTTTACCCCATTCCCCCTCCCACTCTCCTTCAACTTTCAATCTTCCTTCCCCTTCCTTCCCTTCCCCGTCCCCACAACCTTTCCTTCCTCTCTTCCCCCTCATTCTTCCCCCCCCCCCTTTCTCCCTCTTCATTTCCTTCATCCCCTTCTCTACCCCCCCTTTCTTAACTTCCCCTTCTCCAACCCCCCCCACTTTCTTTCCTTCCCCTTCTCCAACCCCCCCACTTTCTTTTCTCCCCCTTCTCTAACACCCCCCTTTCTTTCCTTCCCCTTCTCTAACCCCCCCTCTTTCTTTCCTTCTCCTTCTCAAACCCCCCCCCCTCTTTCTTTCCTTCCCCTTCTCAACCCCCCACCCCCTCTTTCTTTCCTTCCCCTCCTCTACCCCCCCCTCCCCTTTCTTTCCTTCCCTCACATACTCACATTCGTCGCATGTTCGACTCAATATTCGGAAACTCCAGCAGGGCTAATCCAGAGCAGTTGGCAGTAAGGTGAACGCAGCTGCAGTTGTTACCATAGGAACAGTCGAACGCTGGAAATGATGGGAAGGGTTAGGTTAGTCGGGACATGTATGTTGCAATTTTTGCAATGGCTAATTTTGTAATGATTGGGAGAGTTGGTTTGGTGAGTGTTGAGGGAGGGTGGGGGGATGGGGGGTGGGGGTTGTGTGTGTCTTTGAGTGCTTGTGTATTTTTGTTGTTGTGGGAATGGATAATTGTGTATAAATATATGAATTAAGACTTTTCCGGGAAAATAGATATGTGCTGTATGCAAGAAGACTATAGGTGATCATAGGTAAGTGCTGTAACTTATAAGTACTATTGTAACAAATCATAATGATAAAAGTAAAAACAAGAGCAACAACTATCATAATGATGATAACGATGATGATGACAATAATGATGATAACAATGATACCAATGATAATAATAATTAGCATTACCATGCTAATAAACTCTATCATAATCACAATAAAAACAACAATAAATAACTATCACTATCCCAAATACAACCGGTGACGACTATAACACAAATAGAAGTAAAGATAACAATAGCAACCATAATAACACCAGCAACCAAAAATAAGCGCCAACGTCAACCGAAAATACACCAAGTGAATTTCCAAGAAGATCCGTTTTCTATGACGGATCGCACTGGCACGAATTCCATCGAAGTTTCGGTAAATCTTTTCTAATCTAATCTAATCCAGCTGACGAGTTGATTTAAACAAACAAACAAACAAACAAACACCGTCGATTACGTTACCTCCAACCGTTCGATAAGCGTAATGATACCCAGTGATTATAATAACAATATCAAC
>BOPN01001556.1:117051-119551 GCA_017312705.2 Penaeus japonicus
TATATATATATATATATATATATATATATATATATCTAAACATGAACATACAAATACACATAAAAACATATTCAAATATTCATACACACACACTTTGGTCTCTTTGTGTCCTCAATTCCCCATTCTATTGTTTTCTTTGTCTGCCTGTTGTCCTGACTCCGATATCTATGACCTCCCCACTCCCACTTTTTCTTTTCAATGCTTTTCAATGTATATCCTCAACTTTTGTCTGTTGTCTGATCCATGTGGCTCCTTTCATAAGCCCTTCCATTCCTCTTTGAGCACTTACTAATTTCCTCTCGAGTACCTTGGTCTTAGTCCATGTTTCTGACCCATATGTTATGACAGGGAAGACACATTGGTTAAAAACCTTTCTCTTTAGACGTAATTGGCAAACGACCTCGTAATATATTACTCTGTGTACCGAAGGCACTCCAATCTAACCTAATTCGTCGTTTTATCTCAGCTTCGCAGGATGTATTTGTCTGGACGAGTTGCCCTAGGTATGCATACTCGTTTATTGCTTCTAGCACTTCGCCCTTTACTTGTATTTGTTCAACTGGAGTTCGACTGTTGAACATGGCTTTAGTCTTTTTCATGTTCATTTTAAGGCCAATCTTCAGACTTTCCTTATTCAAACTGCTTAGTAGATTGCTTAAGTGTTCGTACCTTTCTCCTTCCAATCTAAGTTTTTGAATACTTTCTCTAAGCAAGCTGTAAACAGCTTCGGTGAGATGGTGTCATCCTGTCTAAAACTTTTTTTTTTTTGGTATTTTATCGGTTTCTGCGTGGATTTTAATTGCCGCTGTACCATCTCTGTATATATCCTCTAATAATCTGCAATATATATCCTCTAATTCTTGTTTACGAATTGCATCTAGTACTGCAGATATCTGTACCGAATCGAATGCCTTTTCATAATCTACGAATGCCATACACATGAGCTTCCTATATTCATTTGTTTCCTCTCTTATTTGGGTTAATGTGAGGATATTATCTGTAGTTGAGAATTCACTGTGGGAGCCTGCCTGTTCCATGAATTGTTTTGAAAATAATGTATCGGTGATGCGGGCTGTGTTGATTTTAGTGAACAGTTTATAGAATACTGAAAGGAGGCTTATAGGTCGGTAATTCTGTAGGTCTTTTGTGGCCCCCTTTTTATGTATTGAAATTATTATTGCATTTATCCAAGATCTCGGGATTTTACTGTCGTTTAGACATTTGTTAAAAAGATTTTCCAGTTTTATTGCCGCAATCTCTCCTTTATCTTGAATAAGATCTACACAAATGCCATCTTCTGCTTCCCCCCCCCCCCCCTTTTCATGCCTTCTAGTGCCCTTTTTATTTCCTCTACCGTAATGTTAGGGACGTCTCCAATTTCTCTGTCTCCATACGTGGTCGATCGCTTTTGAGTGGTATAAGTCGTAATAGAAGTCCTCTACTACTTCGATGATTTCATTATTATTGTATGCCACCTCTCTATTGGGTTTCTTTACCTCATACATTTGGTTTTTCCCTATTCCGAGCCTCCTCTTTGTTGTCTTAATGCTGGTTCCCGAAAGCAGCGCTCCATTTATTTTTCTTTCTTCTTGTTTATCGTCTTAATCAGCTCTGCTAATTCTATTTTGTCTCTGATTGATGCTATTTTCATGTCCCTACGCCGTTTCATAAGCTTTTTTGTTTCTACCGAAAGCTTCCTGAACTTTACTTTTTTCGTTTTACCGCCTATTTCACATGCAGCTTCCTTTATTATCTCACTGAATTAATCATTCATTTGGTCTATGTCGATATCTTCTTCGAGAGCTGAGTATCTGTTTCGGATGTTAAGACTAAATTCTTTCGCCCTATTCTTCATGTTAGATTAACGGGAGGCTTCTGTGTAAGCTTATTTCGTTCCCTTCTCACCTGTAATTTAACTCGACTTCTGACCAGCCTATAGTCGCTACCAACATTTACTATATTGATAACGCTCACGTCTTGTACAATGTCGCGCCTATTGGTGATTATGAAGTCAATTTCGTTTTTTATGCCGGATTGTGATTTCCATGTTCATTTCCCACCGGGTGTCTTTTCGAAGAATGTATTCACAATTCTAAGGGATCGAGCTTTGGCGAATTCTATTAGCGTTTGCCCTCTCTCATTTCTGGTACCTATTCCATGTTTCCCAACCGAGGTTTCCCCATCTTCCTTTATTCCTATCTTGGCATTAAAATCCCCCATAATCACGGTAAAATGGGTTTTTGCTCTATCGGTAGCTGCTTGCACATCTTCATAGAAGCTGTCTATCTCCTCATCACTATGACTGCCGGTAGGAGCGTATACTTGGATAACTTTTAGGTTAAATCTGGCATTTAGTTTCAGTGTTACAGAAGCTCCTCTTATGCTCACACTGTAGAATTCCATGATATTATTTTCGAGGCGCTTGTGAACTAAGAAACCTACTCCTAATTCTTGATGTCCAGAGATTTACCTCTCCAATATATTAGGTGTTCATCATTTA
>BOPN01001556.1:142051-147051 GCA_017312705.2 Penaeus japonicus
ACATAACAGTGATGATAATGATAATGATGATGATATTTTCATAACAATAACAATAACCATGTTAAAGATGATAGTGATCATAATAATGAAATTTATGCAAACTTAACCAGCAAAGGCAGTACTAGGAACAACAAAAAATAGAAGAAAAACACTAGCAAATTACACGTTCTGGCAATCCCAGCAATGAACATGAAAAAAGGCTACAAACGCTTAACTCTTTTTGTGTTTTCACTCTTCCTCCACCCTCTCTCTCTATCTTTCTCTACCCTCCTCTCTCTCTCTTTCTTTTCCCTTCTCTCTCTCTCTTTCTTTTCCCTCCTCTCTCTCTCTTTCTTTTCCCTCCTCTCTCTCTCTTTCTTTTCCCTCCTCTCTCTCTCTCTCTCTTTATGTTCTCTCTATCCCCGCCCCCCCCCTCTCTCTCTCTCGCTTTCCCACCTTTCTCAATCCTTCTTTTTCATTTGTTTCTCTCCCTCCCTCCGTTCCTCCCCCCCCCTCTCTCTCTCTCTTTCCCACCTTTCGCTATCCTTTTTTTCATTTGTTTCCCCCCCTCCCTCTTTCTTTATCTCTCTCTCCCTCTCTTTCCCACTTTTCTCTGTCCTACTTTTCATTTGTTTTCCCCTCTTCCCTCCCTCCCTCCCTCCCCTCTCTCTCTCTCGCTTTCCCACCTTTCTCTATCCTTCTTTTTCATTTATCCCCCCCCCCCCTCCCTCCCGCTTTCTCTCTCCCTCTCTCTCTTTCTCTTCAGGAGCAAAAATCCCCGGTAAATTACACGTCCTGGCAACCCCTGAAAATGGGAAATGAAAAAGGTACAAAAGAGGAACAATTTTCTTTCCACTTCCGCGAAATTCAGTTTGGGTTTGTTATCTTTTCCGTCATCGGTAGGTTATCACAATGATAACAGTGAATTTTTTTTCCTTGCAGTCTTGTGTTTATGCTTTTTTTATGATCTTATTTTTTCATTATTTTCTTTTTCTTCTTCTTCTATCTCTCTCTCTTTCCCTCCCACTCCACCCTCCCTATCTTTCTTTCTATTTCTTCCCTCCCTCCTCCCTCTTTCTCACCTTTCCTCCTCCTTCCCCATCCCTCCCTCCCTCCCTTTTCCCTCCTTCCCTCCCTTCCTCATCCCTCCCATCCTTCCTTCCCCCTCCCCCCATCCCCCCTATCCTTCCTTCCCTCATTCCACCCTCCCTCCCTCCCTTCCCCCATTCCACCCCTCTCTCCCTCCCTCCCTCCCTTCCCCCATTCCACCCCTCTCTCCCTCCCTTCCCCCTCCCCATCTCTCCCTCATTCCCATTATCCTCTACCTCACCCCCTTCCCCCCATCCACCACTCCTCCCTCCTTCCCTCCCCACATCCCTCCTATCCTTCTCGCCCATCCACCTTCCCTCCCTCCCTACTCCTCCCTCCCCCCATCTCTCCTATCCTTCCCTTTGCCCCTCCCCATTTCACCCTCCTTCCTTCCCTCCCTTCCTCCCTCCCTCCCTCCCCCCATCCCTCCTATCCTTCCTTCCCTCCCCCCATTTCACCCCTCCTTCCTTCCCTCCCTTCCTCCCTCCCTCCCTCCCCCCATCCCTCCCATCTTCCTTTATTCATCTACCCATCTACCATTTCTCGAACATACCACTCACAAACACAGGTATTGATACCACTACTTCCATTAGAGAGGCTCAGGCAAATAGCAGTTTGATTTCACGAGCGTCAATAGAGGTTTATGTCTACAGTGTTGCAATTATTGCTCTTTGGGGGGAGGGGAAGGGGGGAAGGGAGGGGACTGGGACGTTGTATTGGAAAAAGGGGGGGAAGGGGAGGGGGACGGGGAAGGGGGGAAGGGGAGGGGGACGGGGAAGGGGGGCAGGGAGGGAAGGAGGGATGGATGGAGAAAGGAGAACAGGGGAGTGGGGAAAGGAGAGGAAGGGAAGGGGGGATAAGGGGGGGAGGATAATAGATGGGAGGAGGGGCAGAATAGGGGAAGTGTACAAGGAAGGAGGAAAAGGAGAGAAGAGGGGAAGGAGTAAAGGAGGAGAGGGGAAGGGAAAAGGGGAAGGGGAGGAGAGGGAAGGGGAAATGAAGGAGGGAGAGGAGAAGGAGGAGGAGAAAGGAAAGAGAGAGGAGAAGGGGGAGAGGAAATAGGTGGAGGGGAATAGAGGGAAAGGGCGAAAGAGGAACGAAGAGGAAGGAGGGAGAAGAGACGGCGGGATGGAAAATTGGTAGAGGGGAGGGAAGAGAAAGGAAGAGGGGAGAGGAGAGGAAGAAAGAAGTGAAGAAGATAGAAGAGGAAACGGAAAGGGGAACAGAGCATCTCCTCCATCTCCTTCTTCTTCTTCCTCCTCCTCTCGTATTTCAATTTCGCCAAATCAAACTCCACTCGATATGAACTTCCGGAGACAAGAACGGTATCTCCCGCTAACCGGATTCTTATTTCCATCAACCACTTACAAGCCTCCTTGCCCCTCATCCCACCCCCCTCACCCCGCCCCCAATATCCCTCCATCCCCCTTCCTTTCCTTCCTGGATCTTGGCATCTACCTCCTACCCCCCTCCTCCCTCCCCCCTCACGACCCTACTCATACCATCTTCCTATCCGTTATCCCTCCGTTTTCTATATTTCTTGTTATTCCTCTCTCTCTCTCTCTCTCTCTCTCTCTCTCTCCCTCTCTGTCTTCGTCTCATTTTCGTTGTATTTTGTTCTCGCATTTATCGCTTTCTTTCAATATTCTGTGTCTTTCTCTCCCCCTTTCCTCTCTTTCTCATCGTTATCCTATCTTTTTCTTTCTCTCCCTTTCTCTCTCTGAGCGCCTTTTCTTTAGTCTCCTATCTCTTCCTCTCATCCTCTTTTCTTTTGTATCCCGTCTCTCCCTCTCCTTATTCCCTTCCTCTCTCTTTCCCCATCACTATTCCCCCCCCCCCGCTTCTTTGTCCTGTGTCTCCTTCATCATCTGCCTTTACCTCTCTCCTTTACTTCAGACTCCTCCTCTCTCTCTCCCCTCTTTTTTGTCCCCCTTTCCCTCTCTTGTTCTCTTTCTCTCTATCCCTCTTTATTTCTGATTCTCTTCCCCCTTCCTCATTCCCTCTCCTTCCTCCCCCCCAACCCCCATCTCTTTTTACCAATCCACTTTCTCCTTCCTTTTCATTTTTTTACCCCATTGCTTGCCTCCACCTCCCCCTCTCTCTCTCTCTCTCTCTCTCTCGCTCCTTTTTGGTATATCTCCGCCCCTCCTCCACTTTCCCTTTACGTCTGTTCTATGCCCCCCCCCCCCCACACACACCTTTTCCCTCTCCTCCTCTGTCACTCCTCTTTTCATTTATAAATAACCTTGACAACCTCATCTCTCTTTTCCTCCCTAACTTTCCCCTCTTTCCTAATAACATGAACCTACCCGTAGGAATATCACGTTTTCACATATAATATTTATCTTGCTGTGGCGTTGAAGAATGTACGGAGATGTTAGAGAGAGAGAAAGAGAGAAAGAGAGAGAGAGGGGGGGGGGGGAGAGAGCAAGAGAGGGAGAGAGAACGTTCGCGCTTAGAGGACGGCTTCACTATGACGACTTAAGGACATACCAATTTAGGTGGTTGAGTAATATGCGAGACATACCAAAGAAAAGACAGTGAGAGCGAGAGAGAGAGAGAAAAGACAGAGAGAGCGAGAGAAAGAAAAAAAAGACAGAGAGAGAGAGAGAGAGAGAGAGAGAGAGAGAGAGAGAGAGAGAGAGAGAGAGAGAGAGAGAGAGAGAGAGAGAGAGAGAGAGAGAGAAATCTAATTATCCAACTGTTCTTCCCCTGAACAGCCAATAAGTGCTAACAGCCGTCATAAGCCTATTATATGAAAAAAAGTTTTCCAGAAATTTAAGAAAGAATTAAGAAAAAAACACAGAAATAGACTGATTAACAAGTCGAGAAGAAAAGAAGAAAATAAAAAGAAAAAAAAAGACAGACAAATGAGACAAATACGTAAAGATAAATAAAGATAGATATAGATAAGGAGCAGGAGTATCTTACGTAATTCCTTTCTTCGTTTTCTTTAACGCTAAGTGCCTTAAGTGCTTAAGGGTCTCCCAAGCTTAATGCGTGAACACATTTGCTGGAAGTTGTTAGGATGTAGAGTAGGTACAGACAAGTAGATAAGTAAGTAAATTGATAGACAGGTGGATGACACACACACACTAACATCTGTATGCATATGTATACATATGTATACATGTATATATATATATACACAGTATATATATATATATATATATATATATATATATATATATATATATATATATATATATATATATATATATATATATATATATATATATATATATATATATATATATATATATATATATATATATATATATATATGTGCATATCTATATGTATATATATGTATATATATCATATATAATATATATTATATATATAAATATATGAATATAAAATTTATATATATATATATATATATATATATATATATATATATATATATACATATATATAGGGAAAGTTTGAAGATTGGCCTTAAGATGAACATAGAAAAGACTAAAGTCATGTTCAACAGTCAAACCCCAGTTAAGCAAATACAAATACAGGGCGAGGTACTAGAAACAGTAAACGAGTATGTATACCTAGGGCAACTCATCCAGACGAATACATCCTGCGAAGCCGAGATAAAGCGACGAATCAGGCTAGGTTGGAGTGCCTTCGGTACACAAAGTCATATATTATGAGGTCGTCTGCCACTATGTCTAAAGTGAAAGGTTTTTGACCAATGTGTCCTCCCCGTCATGACATATGGATCAGAGACATGAACCACGACCAAGGTACTCGAGAGGAAATTAGTAAGTGCTCAAAGAGGAATGGAAAGGCTTATGCTAGGAGTTAGCTTAAAAGACAAGAAATAAACCACATGGATCAGGCAGCAAACAAAAGTAGAGGATATACTCAAGAGCATTAAGAAGAAAAAGTGGTAGTGGGCAGGACATATAGATCGGAGACAGGACAACAGTAGG
>BOPN01001556.1:152051-157051 GCA_017312705.2 Penaeus japonicus
TACAGCAAAGAGGGAGTGTGCGTGAGAGAGGGAGGAAAAAAGAGAGGGAGGGAGGTTGAAAGGGTAGGAGGGAGGGAGGGAGGGAGATAAATTGGGGGAAGAGGAGGAGGGAGAATGAGAAAGAAGAGGGGAAGAAAGAGAATGGGCAAGAAGAAGGGAAGAGAGAAAGAGAATGAGAGAGAAATAGAGAGATATCGAGAGAAAGAGACAGAGTAAAGAAAAGAGAGGGAAAGAGACAGAGTAAAGAAAAGAGAGGGAAAGAGAGAGGAAGGAAGAGAATATGCAGCATCATGAATATATTACAAAATATCCCATGGATAAAGGCCTCCATTGGAAACTGTTATCGCGTCGAGGTCGAGTGATATATGACGGTCGGTTTAAGCCCATTTAACCCGGACTTAAAGGACATCTAAGCCTCGATAAACAGCTACATCCAACCTGTCACACTTCCTGAACAACCAGTTATTTCCGGAGAACCATTCCAACCAGTCACATGCGAACGACCAGTTACCTCTAAAGAACCACTTACGAATTACCAGTTACCTCCGAAGAACCACTTACTCACGAATGACCAGTTACCTCCGAAGAACCATTCCAACCAGTCACTTGCGAACGACCAGTTACCTCCGAAGAACCAGTCACTCCCGAACGACCAGTTACCTCCGAAGAACCATTCCAACCAGTCACTCCCGAACGACCAGTTACCTCCGAAGAACCATTCCAACCAGTCACTCCCGAACGACCAGTTACCTCCGAAGAACCAGTCACTCCCGAACGACCAGTTTACCTCCGAAGAACCAGTCACTCCCGAACGACCAGTTACCTCCGAAGAACCATTCCAACCAGTCACTCCCGAACGACCAGTTACCTCCGAAGAACCAGTCACTCCCGAACGACCAGTTTACCTCCGAAGAACCAGTCACTCCCGAACGACCAGTTACTCCCGAAGCCCTGCGACCCCTTGAAAAATATCCCAAACACAATCTCCTTTACTGTGACATGACAACACTGGAGAAGACTTTCTTACATGGAAAAGGGAGCCTGTCACATAATGATGCGATATATCTTTGTGTTCTTAAGAGAGTGGAAGGATATGGCGGAGGAGGAGAAGGAGGAGGAGGAGGAAAAGGAAGAGGAGAAGGTGGAGGAGGAGGAGGAGTGGTAAAGGAGGAGGTGGTAAAGGAAGAGGAGGTGGTGGTAAAAGAGGAGGAGGAGAAGGAGGAAGAGGAGGATGACGATGACGATGAGGACTATGAAGAGGTCTATGAGTAGGGGGAAGATGCGGTGGAAAAACAACAAGGACATTTATCAGAAGAGGATCTGAATGATATGGGAGGAATGGAGGGGAGGAGTGGCAGAGGGGGTAGGGGGAGGGGGGATACAAAAAAGGGGCGCATTTAAGAATTATTTTGTCATCTGATATTTTTTTTTTATTATTATTATCATTTTATCATTTATTTATTGTCATTATTTTTGAAGACCGAATAAAATGCCACTAACATCTTGACTGAATCCATCGGGTTCTTAAAATGATTGCAAGCGTGTTGCAAAAAGGAAACTCGTGACTGTTGGAAGATGGGGAGTAAAAAAAAACGAAAAAAAAAATTATTCTTCAAAATTCACTACGTGACGTGAGAAGATAAAAGGGCTGAGGGGTTATCTGTCTTTATGGATGACATTGCGTAATCATAAACTAATATGATAATAAATATAATGATAATGATAATAATCATAATAATGATAATATCAACAACAATGATAATATCAATAATGATAATGATAATAACAGCAAGAACAATAATAATGATTATAATGACAATAATGATAATGATAACAACAGCAGCAGCAATATCAATAACAAAACAAAACTTATCAAACAGAATATTAGAAAAAGAAAACAGTTAACAAATGTTGCTGCGAACATTTCTTTTTCTTGATTTGTGAGTTACGTCATCAAACAAAACACGTATTAGGCGATAACTAACAAAACAATGTTTAAGAGAGAGAGAGAGAGAGAGAAAGTGAGCGAAAGTGAGTGTGTGTGTGTGTGTGAGAGAGAGATAAAGAGAGTGTGAGAGAGAAAGAGAGAGAGAGAGAAAGTGTGTATGAGAGAGAAAGAGACTGAGTAAGAGGGAGAAAGAGAGAAAACAAACAAAAACAATATAATACATCCTCAAGACGGATTGGCTTTCCTACTCAACCTAATTGCTAACGTAGGGAAAAAAAGAGAGTAGAAAGAGAGAGAGAGAGAGAGAGAGAGAGAGAGAGAGAGAGAGAGAGAGAGAGAGAGAGAGAGAGAGAGAGAGAGAGAGAGAGAGAGAGAGAGAAAGACAGACAGAGACAGAGAAAGGCAGACACAGAAACAAAACAAAAGAGAGACATAAAGGAAAAAAACGAAAAAAAACTAAAAAAAAAACCAGCAAACCTGCAAGAAATCCCATATTTCTTGGAGCGAACGACATGCAGCCTCAGCAAACATCAATAAAGACGGACGCACGATACAGCAGGAAACCATCGATTCCAGTGAACGGCTTGTTAACGCAAGCTCTTTTCCTTACACGCTTGTATAACCCTGCCTAAGTATCAGCCATGAAAACGAATGTATATGTCTGTTAGTAGCTTTGAGTGGCCGTTAGCGTCCGTTACGTCCGTTAGCGTAATCGTTAAGAGGGGGGTTGTAACGTCTTTTGAACAGCGTGAAAGCGGGCGAGGTGTTTGCTATTGTGTACTTCGGTGATGAGTCGAACGAAAGGGAGAAATACTTATTGAAAATGGATTGAACCATGTTGAAAGGAGGGAGAGGGAGAGGGAGAGGGAGAGGGAGAGGGAGAGGGGAGGGGAGGGAAGGGGAGAGGGGAGGGGGAGGGGAAGGGGGAAGGGGAGAGGGAGGGGGAGGGGAGAGGGAGAGGGAGAGGGAGGGGGAAGGGGAGAGGGAGGGGGAAGGGGAGAGGGAGGGGGAAGGGGAGAGGGAGGGGGAAGGGGAAGGGGAGAGGGAGAGGGAGGGAGGGAGGGGGAGAGGGAGGGAGAGAGAGAGAGATGGAGAGAGATAGAGGGAAAGAGGAAAAGAGATAAATAAAGAGAGAGGGAAAGAAGGCGAGAAAGAGAGAGGGAAAGTGGGAGAGAGGGAAAAGAGAGAGAAAGGGGATAAGGGGAAGGGAGGGGAGGGGGTGAGGGGTTAGGAGGTTGGGATAGTGAGAAATCGTATCAAGTCTCGGGTTTGTTGAAAAAAAGAGAATGTGGAGGAGGGAGAAGAATAAGAAGAAAAGGAGATAGAAGGAGAGAGAAAGAGAGAGAGAGAAAGAAAAGTAACAACAGTAAAGTGATAGTAGACAAAAAAGAGTGTTGATGATCAGATCAAGACAAAAAAAAATAAAAAATAAATAAATAAAAAACAACAGTAAAAAAAAATCCAACAGAAAGTACCAATTACACTACCCATCGTGACCTTATCTCAACTCCCTACTCCATCCAATTAACCTAATCTGATGTTATTAGACGGTAACAAATACTTACCCATCTATTTGTGACGAACGAAGCGCAGTCTTTTTAGAAAGTTCATGAACAAACCTTCTCGATTTAGTTGCGAATTTTGAACATAGATGTAATGAAACCGAATAACAGTAAACATGTGTTATATTAAAGATATAGTAACAGTGATCAAAATTAAATCAGTATAATGATAATGATTATGTTACTAATATTACTGGTGATATTGAAGCTACTGCTACTGCTACTGCTAATGATAGTAAAAGATCAAACTATATAACACAAAAAATTTCCATAAATAATATAAGACACAGACACAAAATAATTAATTAGGATACGGGTTTTGGTGTTCTTACTGTTTTTATGGTGTTTATAAACATGCACATATACAGGCAGAGAAAGAAAGAGAACGAGAGAGAGAGAGAGAGAGAGAGAGAGAGAGAGAGAGAGAGAGAGAGAGAGAGAGAGAGAGAGAGAGAGAGAGAGAGAGAGAGAGAGAGAATTAGAGAAAACGATATAATATAGATTTTGCGATACGGCACAATAACAGTACACAGCAAAAAATAACAGAAGATAAAATATAAACATTGATCACTTTCATTTAAACTTACTTACACAACAGAAAAAAAAAACAAAGCTAAAACGAAAAACAACAAACAATAGGAAACAAAACAAAATCAGTCAAGATAAAAATGAAAACAAAAACAAAATCTAAAAGTAAAAATCGATAAAAAAAACAAATCAAAATAACAATAAAATCACGACAAAAAATAAATCAAACCTCCCACGTCACTGGAACACACCCAAAATGAAAACACGCCAAAGTGCATCCCAATAAACAGGTAAAGCAGTTAAACACTCACAGTCTAGTTCATCTGCATGGTTGTCTTCACAGTCCGCGTAGTCGTCACACCAGTAAAACTTGTGGATACGTTTCCCAGATGCACACACTTTGAAATGCTCTGAAGAAGAAAATATATGTGAATATTTGAGATTTGTGTGAAAAAAAGGAAAAGAAATGGGAAATAATTCCCATATTTACATACGTACACAGAGGTACGTATGTGAAAACACAGACACAGACACACACATAAACATAAACATAAACACTGGGAGAGAGACAAGAAGTAAACATATTATCGTTATATTTTACGTCTTTATATCAACATTTGCCTTCAAAATAGCATGTCCCTTTGTGTTTATGCAATCTAAAACGAAAAGCTATTCCGCAGCACCGTGCTGCATTTGAAAAAGAAAAAGAAAAAAGAAAAATAAACGTAAAAATGAAAGGAAAAGGAAAAGAATAAACACCAAATCTTTATGATGATGACTTCAACATCCGCGCAGTTCAACTGGAAATGTTCCTGTTTGCGGAATAACTTTGAATAAGTTCGACTATATTGCCCTCACGACATTCTCAAAGTTTCAACCGATTAGGTTAGCCATTTGACTTTTATTAGCGCATTCAAACGCTGTAAAAGGATAATTTAAACAAAATATGCATATACGTGTGT
>BOPN01001556.1:162051-169551 GCA_017312705.2 Penaeus japonicus
ATAAAATTTTCTCATAGGGAGAGCGAGTCACGAGAATGGCCGGGAAATAGGCGAATAAAAGTTTCTCAGGGAAAGGGATCAACATACCTGCCAATTATCACTAGCTTCCGGATTACGTCGGAACGGGAAGCCATGTGCCAATCACGGTGAAAAGACTAATTAAAACAGTACCTGGCAGCGAATTCATTTATAGTCTGTTGGTTCCTGTGGGATGGATGTGGAGTAGAGGGTGAGAGGGGGAGAGAGAGAGAGGGAGAGAAAAAAGAAGGAAAGGGAAAGAGAGATTGATAGAGAAAGAGAAAATAAAAGAATTAAATAGAGTTAGATAGGTAGGCAGGCGTATCTCATTTTCATTCACTCTCTCTCCTCTTCTAAGGCGCTCTGTTTTCTTGAGGCTCAGCTCAAAATCTATTTCAAAATATGAAGATTCGGATACGTTATAATGTTAGAATCATCAGTTCAGCGGTATTTTACACACTTCAATCTTTAAATGACCGTTACTTAAAACGTGAAATTTTGAATTCTAATATAAAAATTCTAATATAAAAAATCAGGAATTGGTGGATTTACTTGGGAATAGCTATATACATTGTTCTTGACAAGTGCAATAATCGTACGCTTTCATTTTTGCGAAAATGTGCAACAGAAGAGAAAGGAGGAGAAGAGAGCAGAAAAGCACAATGTTACATTTTTGCATGATATGATGGGCATCCTTTCATACCGTGTGTTAAATTTTGCAAAAATCGAAACGTACCGAATATTGATGCGGAATTACCTTCTACAGCCCAAGTAACGTTGTTGTGGAGTAATTACTGTAGCCGTCAAATTGTCATGATGACCTCATGGCCTAGGACATCCTTATTTGCTGACAACATGGACGTGTATAACCCAAACAAGTCTAGAAAGTTTCGACTCTTAATTCTCATTGTTTTATTCTTAGTAAATTAATTTGTGATTTTGAGCGAAATATGGTTAGCCTCACCTTAAGTAAAGATTTCCTGTCTTCTTTGTTTTGATTTTCTCTTATCCATTTTTTTTTTATGTATTGTTCACGGTTGGCCAGATTTTTTAAGTGTTTTATTGTACCCAATAACACATGCTTTAGAAAGAATATTACTTTCAACCTGGATTTTTTTTTTTTTTTTTTTTTTTTTTTTTTTTTTTTTTTTTTTTTTTGCTGTCTTCGGGGAATCCCCTTTCTTCGTTGTGTAATGACATTCGGGACTTGTGGTTCTGAGTAAATCTCCAGTCAATTACCTATCGCTGTTTATACCTTTGGAAGAGCTATCTTCTATTTCATAGGCTTTTTATTTTTTGTTTGTCATTTGTTTGTGTGTTTTATGTTTTTGTGTGGTATATATGTGCTACCTGAGATAATTTATCGATTTTGTTTGTTATATTAGACTAATATTGTAGTATGGATTCCGTGCCAGCTCCTTATGCTCTTTACACACAGCATTCCAGTTTTATAGGAGAACAAAAAGCAGAATCAAATACGCCATGACAACTATCGCAGGACCAAGCCCCTGGAGACCGGATTCACTATGCATCGTACACTACATTTTCTTATGTGTTTTTCTTACCAAACCTGCTTCTGAATGTAAGAAACACGTGTCACCATGTGAGATAGACTCACAAAAGGGTTTTGAGCCACAGACGGATGGCTCTGGATTCGTTTATTAGGCACACGTGATAAGGTGATATTTATGATGGTAACGAGTGGCTTGTTGGACGTGTCTTGCTAGGCGGGGGGTCTTTAGCTCCCCCCTCCCCCCGATCGGAGAGTGAGTGGAAAGTGAACGGTAGTAAGTGACTGTAGAAGTGAGTGAGGGCAGGCCAAACCAGGTCAGGCTATTTATTCACTGACCTGTAACTAATTAATAGTTTGTGCTGTTAATAGGCTTCCTGGTCGGCATTTTCCTCATTTTCCTCCACGCGAACATGAACCAGAGCGCCGCGTAGCAAACAACCTATCAAGTGGAAGTGGCTCTTGAAATACATCTCACACCACACCGATGACTAGTCGGAGGTCCCCCCGCATCTGAAACCTATGAATTGCCCTATATTAGCTGCCGCACGGTTCCCTTAGGCTCAGGACAACGGACCAGGAAAACAGTGTTGTTGAATCCGCAAATCTCGACCGTCAAGTAAGACACAATGCCCATCCGCAATAGATTGATGACTTCTGCTACAATATTTTTTTTCAGTTCCTCTGCCTTAACGCGATGTTATTTATGTTTAAAACCTCGTCCTCATTCTTTTTTAAGAGTTTGTTTAGTCTCCCGTTGAATGAGCTTGTTTCCCATACGTTTCCTCATATTCTTAATCACTTGTCTCTGTGCTTCCAATTCAGCCTTACGATTATCATCCTCAATCGATCTATTTATAATGGCTTCAAGAACCTCAATTCTTTCTTTAAACTTATTAAACCTTATTTTCTATATGTCCATTTATGGTCCGCTACATAAACAAGAACAACAACTACTTACAGCGCGGTGTTGCTCACTCAGCCTATCGCTTCAGTCTCGAATAAACTCTTTAGTTTTGTTTCGACACTTTCAAAATAGATTCCGTTTTTTTTCCCAAAATAAACTAAACAGTTTAAAAAGCTATATACAAGCAGATGATCTTTCCCTTATGTTTTTCCATACTTTTGCTATGGAGCTCGTGATCTTCACCTGGGTTGCTCTGCTGAATATAATGTTTGTGTGAGTGCAGGCGCATACTGTACATAAATGAATGAATGAGTATATATATATATATATATATATATATATATATATATATATATAAATATGCATATACATATACATATATATACACATACACATACACATACACATACACATACACATACACATACACATACACATACACATACACATACACATACACATACATACATACATACATACATACATACATACACACACACACACTGCAAGTATGTACATCAATTTCCGCTGAATAAAGCCCCGAAATATGCAAACTTCATTCACATACTCAGCTGGCCTTCGCTCACGACATTTAAATTCGAGCAGCGAGGGTCATTAGGCTGCATTTTCCCTTCGCACATAAACACGTAACTTCAGCTCTTCCCATCCCCTCCCCCCCCTCCCGAGTATCAATTGCACTTAAATACGAATTGTACTTAATGATCACAAAACGAAGTAATTCAATGTCAGCCATTTTGAAAGGATTACGCACGTAATTCATTTCATGGTTTGAAATATCAACCAAAAAGATCGTGGATTTTCGGCGTTGATGGTAGGTAATGGTGGGCATTAATCTGGCTAGACAGGGCTCTGCAATGCATGCAATACGAAGGTTTTCTTTATTTCGTACGTTTTATGTAAGGTTAATACGCGAATTGCACGTAGCAGTTCATGCATTGTTTCACTCAGTCTAGGGAGGGCTTTAATTAAGTTTCGAACTCAGATATTGCAGTGAAGCGTTATTGCAATAGTACACATAATCCATATTTGTTTATTGATCTAAAAAAAAAGTCTCGAGGAGTGCTTGAATGACTATGGCATTCCAATGATATGCATATTGTTTTTTTATAATTAGATTACATTGAAAGTGATGATGATTGATATGATTATGACTGTAATGGTGAGATAATATTCATAACAAGATTTGCAGAAATAATAGTATTGCCAATAATGACGTTAGGATAAGCAGATTGATATATATACCTTACAAAGGTATGAATAGAACACACACACATACACACACTCATACACACACACACAAACACACACACACAAACAAAAAACAAACACACACACCTATCTTAAGCATTCTATTCATCTATCTCCTTATCTACTTATCAACTAATCTAGTTGTCTATACGACGGAAGACAAATAAACAATCTAAACAATTTTGTGTGTGTGTGTGTGGGGGGGGGGTTAGGGTATTGCAGTGTTACCAGATTAGCCGTTATTCAGCTAGATTCAGCCGAATTTGGCTACATCTAGCCAGAAAATATTAGAATTAGCCGATAGCCAAAAGAATCAGAAAAAAAACACAAAATTTACCCTTTTTTAGTTCGATTTGAAGAAAATATTTATAACCTCTACGTTTCGGGTACTCAGATATAGAAGGTACAAATTATATAGAGCATAATAATTATGAATATTTTTTATAAATACTTTTTTTTATATAGTTTTTATATAGACTGTGTGTGGTGGTGGGGGGGGGGGGGGTAGTAAGAGAGGGTAGGATTCGGGGGATAGGTGGGGGGGGGGGGGCGGGGGGGCTCATTCCATACCATAACCATACCAAACCATAACTAACCTATACTGGACCGCCTCGCACGCGACACTAACACGTCTGTTCGTGTGATGCAACCGCTCGTGTGCCGTTGCGAGTGCAGTCAGTTGAGTTGGAACCTTCAGTACGCAGTATTATTCCATTGCGACAACAGCTGTGTCGTTGTTCATGGACATTAACTTCTTAATTTAGACTAATAGTCACTTTGAAACATGGCTAAACAAGTTAGACAACGCAAATGCACACATAATTTCAGAAAACAGTGGCTGCGAGAGAATCACAAAAGTTCCTGATGATGAAAAAAAAAAAAGTGTTCATGGTAAGTCCTCTAAAACAACATTGAGAGCCAAATCTTATGACATAGAGGACCACGCAAAAAAAAAAAAAAAGGAAACACCAAGTGAACAATGATCCCTTTTCCTAAAATTGAAAGACCTCGTGATGTGGCTTGAGCTGATATTGCCAAATATTCTTCCATAAACACGTGTGGTCACCTAGTAGACGTGGTGAAGAAATGCTTCTGTGATGAGACTTCAGCAGAAATTGCTATATACGGAACTGAATACATTGCAATAATCAAACATATTCTGATGCCCCATTTCGTTGCTAGGCTGAAAGAAGTCAGGTGGCAGGAAGTACTGTACAGTATTTTGCTAATATTGCTATTAACAAATACCTAGGATTAGCTACACATTACTTTAATGAGCAATGTATATATAGAGAGAAATTGTTCATTTTTCTTAGCTATATTCGTTTGAAATTGGTCATTTTCCAGCCGATTTTTGCGCAAGCTATAGCTCATTTTCCTGAGAGCCAGCTGGCAACACTGGGCTCGTATAGTCGTAAAAATTAAGGGCCTTTGATAACAAGGAAAGTTGTTACAAGCGAGCAGAGCGTCCACTGTCCCCTTTGCCTTTTTTTGTTATCGTTCTATGATCAACATTCTTATTTGTCTTGGTGGTTGGAGGAGGGTGGTTGACTTTTTTTTTTCTTCTTATCTCTCTCTCTTTACTCACTCTCTCTGTCTCTTTGTCTTTCTCCTTCCATCCATGTATCTTATCTCAACCATGGTTGATGATTAATTTTGGTGAAAAAAAATGGCTCAAATTATCTCTATTCCCCTTTCTCTTTCTCTCTTCCTTTCTCTCTCTCTCTCTCTCTCTCTCTCTCTGCGTCCCCCACCCTACTATCCTCATTGTAAGCAACCGATTTTACATCAAACAAACAGTATGCCTTTGAGCCTTCATTAGTGCTACCGCAGACACAAAATCATTCATGACCTTTACTTTACAGTGCAGTTAATTTCTCCATTAATAATAATATGCAGACGATACCTCATAATTTTGAACGCGTATTACTACACTTCTAGACGATTACGATAAAGAAAGTGTTTGAGATATTCCCGTTCTTCTTCCGGATTTAAATGAATGCCATTGAAAGTTCGTTATATTTTAAAAGTTTAACGGTAACAAGCTCGTTAACGTTGTTATGTATGCAAAATCACTACCATTTTTTTTCATTGATTCAACTACGGTATTAGACTATTTACTGAACACATTTATGAACATTTAGATTTTTAATATACATCTCTCTTTTAAAGAATAGAGAGCAAATTGCTGAATTACTTATGCAAAAGAGATTAAAAAGATTACTGACAAAGAAACGGTAAAAATGAGTTACACGCATTTTACTGCTCTCATTAGCGGTAAAGTTGAATAAAACTTTACGATTGGTAGTGAGGCTAAAGTAAAAAACGCATAAAGCTGAAGCGATGAGGTTTCAGCGGAATTTAAAGACGAAGTTGTGAAGTTGAAGGAAAGAGTTAGGTTAAAGTCTACGGATGGTGAAAAATGCAAAAAGTCAAGAGAAAGAATTGCAGTAAAGTATAGCACTTGAAGGAAAGTTCAGGACATGTACGTAATGTCTTCAACTTTACATGGTCTGAGGCAGAATACTGTGCTTTATTTTTTTTAAATGTTATGGATTCATGTATTGTAACGGTCTTCCAGATTTCCAAGTAACTTGTTGAATAATATTTGTGTCATAGGGGAAATATTCTTCAAATTCTTTATACATTTTTTTAATCAATCCTATTATACGTCGAATTCCAAAAATCAAAATCCAAAGAAAGATACAAAATCCAAAAAAAGATACAAAAAAATAAAAAATCCAAAAAAGATACAAAAAGATACAAAATCCAAAAAAAAATACAAAATCCAAAGATACAAAATCCAAAAAAAGATACAGAAAGATACAAAATCCAAAAAAGATACAAAATCCAAAAAAGATACAAAATCCAAAAAAGATACAAAATCCAAAAAAGATACAAAATCCAAAAAAAGATAAAAAAGAATATACAAAATTCTTCAATGAAATCGAAATAATCTAAGGTTAACCAAAAGGAATAGACAAAGACCGGAATTCCTAATGCTTAATGTCTTCGACTTCGGAAAGTTTTCTTCGACTTTGGAAGTGACTCGCTGATTAAAAAAAAAAAAAAAAAAAAAAGAAGAAGAAAAAAGCGCAAAGAAGGTAAAAGAAAAATATAAGGAAGGAAGGAAAGATTTTTAAGAAAGAGAGAAATAAAGGAGGTGAAAAGAAAGAGAAAAAGAGACAAAACATGCAAGGAAAAAGGGGGTTAATTCGCACTGCCAGAACAGGACAGAGATAGAGTGGAAGGGAATGAGAGAGAGAGAGAGAGTTTGAAACAGAGAAAGAGAAGGAATGAGGGAAACAGAGAGAGAGAGAGAGAGAGAGATAGAGAAAGAGAGAGAGAGAGAGAGACAGAGAAAAAGAATGAGGGAAACGGATAGATAGATAGAGATAGAGAGTGAAACACACACACACACACACACACAGAATGAGGGAAACAGAAAGAAAGAGAGAGACAGAGAGAGAATGTGGGAAACAGATATATATATATATATATATATATATATATATATATATATATATATATATATATAGAGAGAGAGAGAGAGAGAGAGAGAGAGAGAGAGAGAGAGAAAGAAAGTGAGAGAGAAAGAATGAGGGAAACAGATAGATAGATAGAGGTAGAGAGAGAGAAACAGAGAGAGAAAATGAGGGAAACAGAGAGAGAGAGAGACAGAGAGAGAGAGAGCGAGAGAGAAAGAGAGAGAGACAGAGAAAGAGAATGAGGGAAACAGAGAGAGAGAATGAGGGAAACAGAGAAAGAGAGAGAGAGAGAGAGAGAGAAAGAGAGA
>BOPN01001556.1:177051-179551 GCA_017312705.2 Penaeus japonicus
TCTATCTGCTTCGATTTGGCCTCTGTCTTCCCCTCTCTCTCTCTCTCCCACTCTCACTCTCTCTATCCATCTATCTCGTTTTCCGTCTCTGCCTCTTCATTCCTCCCCTTTTTCCTTCTTCCTTCCTTGCTTCCTTCCTTCCTTATCCCTCTCCCACCATCTTCTCAAGTCACACGTAAACATATAAACCTATTAATACCCGGCTTTCCTCCTCCCCCCCCCCCCTCCGTCCTTCCACCCTCCCTCCCTCCTTCCACCCTCAGCCCACTCCCAGCCCACCTCCAGGCCACCCCCAGCCCACCCCCAGCCCACCCCTCGTCCATCTAACACAACGACACACACACAGGCAGATGTTTGTATGTAAAGCACCTCCCAGGATATCGCACTCTCGCATCTTAATCCCGTGACCCTTGTTGCTAGCTAACCTGCTCCTTGTCATCAACCGGGGCTTGATTCTCCTTTCAATTGTATGTACCCTCGCTTGTTTACGTGGCAGTGTATATTGGCATTCATGAATTCGTGTTAGGCACTCCGTCTCTCGCCTTTAGTCAGCATTAGGGCAAGGTCGTTGTCTCTGTATGTTCGCATTTCTTGTTGAAATCCCGCTCGGGTCTGGCTGGCATTCCTCGCAGCGGCAGGCATGCATTGCACAGCAGGTGTATTCCTTGGGAATGCCATCTGCATCATAGCTGTGCGTGTGTGTGTTGAATATGTGTTTGTGAATGCGTCTGTGTGTGCGTGTTGTATATGTGTCTGTGCGTGTGTGTCATATATATACGTGTGTGTGTGTATATATATACATACATACATATATATGTATGTGTGTATGTATACATATATATACATGCACGCACACACATACACACATATATACAAGTGTTTGTTTGTGTGTATATGTTTGTGTTTGAATGCATGTGTACTTTATATATGTGTCTGTGTGTGTATGTGCGTGTGTGTGTACGTGTTTGTGTGTATGTGTGTGTGTGTGTATCCACACTCACACTCATACACATACATATCAGTATATGCGCATGTGTGTAGCCTTCCATTTTTGTTTCGAGTTTATTCTAATGACAAAAACAAAAACAAAAAAGTCAAAGTTCAAGGGATTGCGTTTCATACTTTAATATCTTCAAATGAGTGTTTATGTGATGATATCATGAAGACAAATTAAGTGTAAGTATGTGCATTTTTGTGTATGTAAATATGTGCGTTTTTCCTCCATTCTCACTGCCGCGTCCTAATCTTCATTTCTTGCTGTGTTTTCTTTATTCTTCTTTCTTTCTTCCTTTTTTTCTTCTTCCTTTTTATCTTCTGTTTTTTTCTTCTTCCTTTTTATCTTCTGTTTTTTTCTTCTTCCTTTTTTTCTTCTTCCTTTTTATCTTCTGTTTTTTTCTTCTTCCTTTTTTTTCTTCTGCTTCTTCTTCCTTTTTTCTTCTGTTTCTTCTTCTTCCTTATTTCTTCTTTTTTCTCTCTCTCTTCTTCCTATTTTAATTTCTATCCGTCATCTTCAATCTTTCTTCTTTGTTTTTCTGTTTTTTCTTACTGTTCTTATTTCTTCTTTCTCTTTTTGTTCCCTTTTCCCCTCTTCCTCCTTCTGCGCCTCCTTCTAATGTTCAAATTCTTTTTCTTTTTCTCTTCCTCCTCTTAAAATCAGTGTTATTGTCATTATCTTTCTTCTCCGTCTTTCATTTTTTCTTCTTCGTCTCATTTTTCTCTTTCTTATTTTGTCTTCCTTTTCTTTTTCTTCTTCCTTCCTACCTTCAATTTAATGCTTCTTCTGTCCATATTGAATTTCCTTGTTCTTAATTCTTCTTCTTCCTCCTCTTCTTCTTCTTCTTCCTTTTCCTCTTCTTCTTCTTCCTTTTCCTCTTATTTATCAACTTCATCTCCTTTTTCCTCTTCTTCATCTTCTTCTTCTTCTTCATCCCCTTCTTTTTATTCTTTCCATATTCCATTTCCTTGCACTTGGTCCTTCTAACATTGTACTTTTTATCTCATCTCATTCGTTATCTTCATCTATTTTATATGCGCATTTAGTATATATATATATATATATATATATATATATATATATATATATATATATATATATATATATATATATATATATATATATATTAATTTGATAGCATGCATGTCCTGTCGTAGCCACGTGCATGTCCTCAGTGCATACGTGTGTGTGTTAATGATGGTTTATGTATTATGTGACTGTGGGTATGTGTTTATGTTTGTTTGTTTAATTATGTACTTAACATACACACACACACACACACACACACACATACACACACAGTAGACACACGCTTATAAAGATGCACACATACCCGCACGCACACAAACTCACTCACTCAGACTGTATATAATCTTCTTGTTAATTTTTTTTTTCTATTTGCCTGGACATATTGCCTTGACTTCACTCCTTCCGGTCTAGTTACACGAATTTCATTCTTGCAATTGGTCTGTGTTTCTTTCATTCTTTCTTGCTCTCTCTCTCACT
>BOPN01001556.1:186226-188726 GCA_017312705.2 Penaeus japonicus
ATGGAGCAAAAGGAGCTTGTGCGTAATCCCGCCAAAACTGGGGACTTTGCAGCGGATCTTCGCAACAAGCCAAGAGGCAAAACACAAACATCCGATTCTTAGGATAAAGCTGAAGCAAAAATCAATATATAAACGAGAGAGAGACATAAAAACGGGAGAAGCGAAGAGTAAAGAAAGGTCAGCCACAAGAACCAGCCTCCTTTGCGGGTTCCTACAGTAAAGAGTAATAACCCACAACGCGCACAGGGGGAGCCATTGCCCGAGTAACCTGTTACCCTAAAATTAAGAAAAGTGGAAGACAGGGGTAGCGGGGAAGAGGAGAGGGAGGAGGAGAGAAGAGAAGGAGGAAGAAGGGAAGAGGGTCAGTCATTACCTGACCAATGTATACCCGACCCCCCTCCTCACCCCTATCCCTCCCTCCATGTCTACTCCCCCTACCATCTCCCCTATCTCCTTTCCCTACGCCCCACCGTACCCTCCCCCATCTCCCTCGACTCCAAGCAAACACCCACCGTACCTGAGCTCCTTATCGCGACATGCGCCCGTCCGCCCCCAGGCTCGGTTCCATTTAGGAGGGCGAGAGGACGGGAGCATCCCCCCCTTCCCCCTTCCCCCTCCCCCAATGCCCACCCGCCATAACAGACGCGTTACTCTTAACTAGACATTACGCACGAGGAGCAAATTCCTCGGTGGGATACTTAGCGGTACCTTGTAGTTTTTTTTTTTAACTTTGTGTTTTCCTCCTTCAGCCCTCAACCCTTTCCTTTCCTCGTTAACACTCTTTCTCTTGTCTTAGCCTTCCCTTCCAAGACCCACGCATTCCCAACATTTGCTCTCTGTCCTTACTCTAAACGATGTGAATTACGTACTTTCTTCCACGTACATTTTCTTTCGTTTTATTTATGTATTTATTTATTTATTCATGAAGACGGATACAATACAAATTACCAGATTACCACAAGTAGCTTACACCATGAACTAAAATACTAAATTTGTCACCATAGAGCTTCCAAAGTTAACGAAAAGAAAACGGAGAAAACGACGTGCCACCCTAACCTTGAAGGAACCTGATTTAAAGGGGACACTCGTGTATAATTCTAGAATTGAACTTCAAGACGATAGTCGAATGCGTAATCATGGACAGACGTGTTTAAGCGTGTGTGCGTTCGTGCGTGAGAGAGAGAGGGAGAGGGAGGGAAGGAGGGAAGGAGGGAAGGTGGGAGGGAAGGAGGGAGGGAGGGAAGGTGGGAGGGAAGGAGGGAAAGAGGGAAGGAGGGAGGGAGGGAAGGAGGGAAGGAAGGAGGGAAGGAGGGAGGAAGGAGGGAGGGAAGGAGGGAGGGAAGGCGGGAGGGAGGGAGGGAGGGGGAAGATAGGTAGATAGACAAATGAATAGATTGACAGATTGACAGATAGATAGAGAAACAAAGGCAGAAAGAGAGAGAGAGAGAGAGAGAGAGAGAAAGAGAGAGAGAGAAAGAGAAAAGTCAAGAAAGAGAGAGAGAAAGAGAGAAGTCAAGAAAGAGAGAGAGAAAGAGAGAAAAGAAAGAGAGAAGTAAAGAGACAGAGAAACAGAAAAATAAATAAATCAATAGAAAGAGAGAGAAAGAGAAACCAAGAGAGAGAGAGAGAGAGAGAGAGAGAGAGAGAGAGAGAGAGAGAGAGAGAGAGAGAGAGAGAGAGAGAGAGAAACCAAGAGAGAGAGAGAGAGAAAGAGAGGGAAAGAGAAACCAAAAGTGAGCGAGAGAGAGAGAAGGGCAAGACTACCCTGAAACCATCTTGAGAAGCAGACCTCGCTAACCATCAGCATTCATATGCCACCTGCCCCGTGACAATTTACCTTCGCCTTGTTAAGCGGGTCATGTAATGGGTGTATTTTTAACTCGGTTTCACATGAGCTGAGCTGAGGACGTGATGAAATGGAACAAAATAGAGTTAACGAATTTGATGAAAGAATGATAACATAATATACTAACTTGAGACTCGAAGGTAGTTAATTAAATGTAAATGGTGTTTTTTTTCTTTCTTTTTTTCTCTCTCAGAACAGAAAGGAGACGAAATGGAAGACAAATAAATGTTTGGTAATGGAATGAACGTATAATTGCGTAAGCTACTACCTATGTGACAAAAATTCACCGGATCAAATGTATCAGAATGTCTATTATGCGCAGAATGAGATATATTAGATTTCATTACTGATTTATAAAAGAATATGAATATTAAAGAATGGGAAAATGAAGGGTATGGCTATTATATGTTTCTTAATGATACACTTTTTAGAATTTCTTCGTCTTTTTTTTTCATCTGTCTGTCTCTTTATCTCTATATGTCTATCTCTCTCTCTGTCTTTATTTCTCTTTCTCTTTCTTTTTTTTTCTCTCTCTCACACTCTCTCTCTCTCTCTCTCTCTCTCTCTCCCTCTCTCTCTTTCTCTCTCCCTCTTTCTTTAATCTCTTTCTCTCTCTTTATTATCTCCTCTTTACTCATCATCTCTCGTATTCCT
>BOPN01001556.1:221226-223726 GCA_017312705.2 Penaeus japonicus
TTGGTACCAACTGCAGTTCTTTTCATCTATGGACACAAGCAGGTCTGAACTTTTCCTTTCTATAAGGTTAAGAATGTTAAATCTTATCATTCATGTAGGTACTAACTGTTAGTTCCTTTCGACTTTAGCGTTTATTCAATTTCAAGATTAGATGACCGTCTCGACACATTACCCTCCCTTAAAGAAAAACATACTTCTTGACTTTCTGATAAATTCTTTCCTCCAGGAACATACATATGTTTTATTAACATATATGTGAGCATGTTGAGGGTGATAATCCATACTGTTATATCGTTCTCCTGATATGCAAACATTTAACTGTGTATGCTTGTGATTGACCCGTCTTTTGTTCTGTATATATTTCAACATGTTGACAGAGCTGTAAGGTTTTGTAAAATATATGTGAGCCCAAAGAGGGACTAAGATTGGGGTGAGGATAACCTATGTTACCTCATCCTTTGAGATAAATGCACCACTTGTCTCAATAAACTCCTCAAAGCAAAAGTTCTGGCCCTCTCATTCTCTTTCTCTCTCTCTCTCTCTCTCTCTCTCTCTCTCTCTCTCTCTCTCTCTCTCTCTCTCTCTCTCTCTCTCTCTCTCTCTCTCTCTCTCGTTCTCCTTCATCGTTCCCACCCTTTCTGCTCAATCCCTTATCTCAGTCTCTTCTTATCCAACTCCCTCCATTCTCTTATCTTCCTCCCCTCCCCTTTCCCCCTCTCCCACCGTGCCCCCTCCTTCCCATCCCTTCCCCTACTCCCTTCGGTGCAACATATATATTTTTTCCCTTCGAGGTGTCCTCACCAAGACAACGCATGTTTCATGATTCTGCTTGAGGTAGGAAGTCACGCTTTAATGCATGTTACAAATCCAGAGCATAATCTTTTTTGCCTTTGTGTGTTGCTTTCCTTGCAATGTGATTATGGACGTTGAGGCTGGGTGTTGCTGGAAGGGTGCCTGTGGTATGTGTATAAAGTAATTGTTTGGCCTTTTGTGTGTGTATATGTTATGTGTATGTTTTTTTATTTGTTATGTGTATGTTTTTTATGTGTATTTTTTTTTCATTTGTTATATGTATGTTTTTTTTTGTTATGTGTTTTTTTGTTGTTGTGTGTATGTTTTTTTGTTATGTGTATGTTTTTTTTGTTGTCTGTGTGTTTGTGTTTTTTTTTTTTTTTTTTTATTGATGACTGTGAGTCTGTGTCATTTTGTTATTGGGTGACTGTGACTATCTGTGTATTTGTAGGATTATCTGTTATCGTGTGTGTCTGTATGATCGTTAAACATGTATGAGTGTTTATGTTTGTATAATTGGCTGAATATGACTATATATGTGACTGTAATTGCAAGTATTTTTAAGTGTGATCACTTTCCTCTTCCTTGTCTGAAAGAGAGGTAAAAAAAAAAAAAAAAAAAGGACAAACACAACAGCCACAAAGAGGTAAAGCGACTTATGAAAACACATGTTGTCCTTCCTTCTTTTGTAGAAAATAAATACGAAAAGCAAAGAAAAAAACTCATATAATCATTATTATTAATTTTGCCAGTACTCATCATCATCGTCGTCAATCATAATCATATAAAATATTCTTAAAAAAAAGAAAAAGAAAACACACACACGTTCACAACATCACACCACATCATCATCATCACTACTTATCATTCATCCACACACGACGACACAATATATATATATATATATATATATATATATATATATATATATATATATATATATATTTATAAATGAAAATGATAAATATAGAGATGCAAAAAAAGGAGAGGAAAGAGAGGCAAGACTAAATGTTGCCATTGGTGGGATTTAAAGAAGAGAAATCTGAAAAAATGAAAGAGCATAAAAGAAGGTAGGAAGGCTAGCAAGAGAGATGGTAAAATAAGATATAATAAGCTAGAAAAGAGGAGAGAAACGAAGAAAGAAAAGGAAGGGAGGGAGAAACGATGAAGAGAGGAGGGAGAAAAAGAGAAAATAAGCTATAAAAGAAGAGAGAGACGAAGATAAAAAAAATTAAATAAGAGAAAATAACTAAGAAAAGGAGAAGAAAGAGGTGATAAAAGAAGAAAGAAAAGGAAGGAATAATAAAGGAAAAAAAAGAAGAGGATAACGAACAGGAGAAAAGAGAGAATTGAAGATAAAATAAGAGAAAATAGGTAAGGAAAGAAGAAAGAAGAGGAAATTAAGAGAATGAAGAAAGAAGCCAAAGCGAGGAGAGAAAAAAAATGAAAAGAAAAATGAAGAGAATGAAGAGAGAAGCGAAGGGGAAGAGAGAGAAAAAAGAAGAGAAAAATTAAGAGAATGGAGCAAGAAGCGAAAGGGAAGAGAGAGAAAAAGAGGGAAGAAGAAAAGAAGAGAGGATTGAAGATAGAAGGAGATAAGATGAGGGGACTGTCGAAGAAAAGAAGAAAATAAAATAAATTAAAAGAGGAATGGAGAAGGAAACGGAGATAGAATAAGGAAAAATTGAAGAAACAAACAAACAGGAAA
>BOPN01001556.1:251226-253726 GCA_017312705.2 Penaeus japonicus
AAATTTAGTATATAACATATAAATTTTATGTCTTAGTTTATCTGAGTTTTTATATCTCACCTTTCCTGCTTCATTTGAAATATGGCAGGATTCTCTACCTTAGAGTTTTTTTCCTCTTTTTTCAAATCACTTAGTATGAAATGAAATCTTTGAAGCTGTATTATTTTGTAATACTTTAAAAGCTAAACTCTGCTTGCAGGTAGTTTTCACATTAGTCTAATTGCATTTTAGTTCATTAGAATATTTCAAAAATGAAGTTCTTCAAAGTTTATTAATTAGAACGTCCTATTTGTTCTCTGTATAAAAATGATCTTCACGACTTGGTTGCTAAATAAATAAGAAAATTAAAAAATGAAAATATGAAAAAGTTAGTTACGGCGCTTATCTCGCGCCCATCTTTTAGGCCTGTATTTATCATAAATAATATTCGGAAATATTCATTCGGATAGGTGTAACTTTTGGTATCTTTCCAATAAGACCCATACTCGTTTAGATCGTTTGACATCAAAGTTTGGAACAACTTACGGTAATATTGTATATATATATACATATATATATATATATATATATATATATATATATATATATATATATGTGTATATATATATATAAATATATATATATATATATATATATACATATATATATATGTATATATATATATATATATATATATATATATATATATATATATATATATATATATATATGTATGTATGCGCTTATAGATATAAAAAAAATACAAATCCTTCTCTCTTTTCCCAACTTCTCTCTCTTTATGTATAGATATGTAAATAGTGTTGATATGTGTTCATATATCTGCATATGTATATATATATATATATATATATATATATATATATATATATATATATATATATATATAGAGAGAGAGAGAGAGAGAGAGAGAGAGAGAGAGAAATAGAGAATAACAGAGAGAGAGAAACAAAGAGAGAGAGAGAGAGAGAGATAAATAGAGAGAAAGAGAGAAAGAAAGACAGAGAGAGAGAGAGAGAGAGAATAAGAGAGAGAGAGAAACAAAGAGAGAGAGAGAGAGAGAAATAGAGAAAAAGAGAGAGAGAAACACAGAGAGAATAAGAGAGAGAGAAAGAGAAAGAGAGAGGGAGAAAGAGAGAGAGAAAGAGAAAGAGAGAGAGAGAGAAAGAGAGAGCGAGAGAGAGAGAGAGAGAGCGCAACTATTACCACCATTAGCTTGAACCTCTGATTGATGTGTTGTCTTGTACTTCAAACACCCAACTCGTGTATGTGTGATTGTATGTGTGTACGCGACTGTCTGTACGCGAGTATATATATGTGTGTGTTCGGATATTTTGTGTATTTGAACTTGACACAAAATTCATTATGAACGAGATCATAATAAACAAAAGAGGTTTTGAATATACATATCGAACTGTATGCATGTTTGAAGAAGTTATATGCAGGTATATATGTATATGTATACAAGGATATATACTTACTTATGAAAGTCTTAAAACTTAACATTCAATATTAATAGAAACTTTGAAAGGTAGAATGTTATAGTCGTTTCGATTTAACTATACAACTATATGTACAGTTTCCACAGAGCATATATATATACCCTCTTCACTGACCCAGAGAGTACTATATGGGATTCAATCGACTCTCGCTGCTCTGTCCACACAAGCACCAACGTAGAACTGACTGGCTGCTCCCCACACCGTTGCTTATATAGCTAGAGCGCTAGTTTTGACATTTTTGCACTCGGTCATAGCAGAGAGATCTGAATACTATTTTTTTTCCCAGGATGTGATGACTATTCATGTGTAGTTGTATGGATACACACACTCGCAATATATGCTGATGACCATATGACTGGAACACGTTGATTATATCTTTTGTATTGTGAAGTTATTCAGTTTCGTTCATGCCTTTTTCTGCACGTCATGATTAACTCTATTCACATTTGTAATTGCTAATTTTGTGATGAGACCAACCGATAAAAAAAATAGAACTTCGGCTACATAGGAGAACATAGACAAAGAACAGAAGCACAAACAGTCTGAAACATTATTAAACATTATTAAGTTGTTAACAAATTCAAACGTTACAAACCTTTACTTCAGCAAAAAGCAGACAATTTTGGCATGGAAAATACTGTCTTTTGTAGATGAATTAAAAAAACAGATTTGATTATTCAATTCATTCAATTAATCTATCCATTAATCTAAGTGTGAGAAACGAGAATAAAACGAGATGCCATAAATGATATCAGGTTCATTGTCATATACATATACATTTACCACAAATGAACCAAGTCCCAAGAAACGTTAACGAGGCAATTGACATTTCACTATATCACAAATGAAAAAAAAAAAAAAAAAAAAAACGGAGAGAACAAACAGCCTACGTTGACTTATGATCAACACTAATCAATATGCTTATACAATTTGATATGATCTAATCATTCATATAATATGATTACTCATATAATTGTCATGCATTTTCGCGTTCGACTTTG
>BOPN01001557.1:0-2500 GCA_017312705.2 Penaeus japonicus
ACTTTGGCAACGTCAATCACAACGTCAATCACAAGAGTACAAGCTCATCCCGTCACCGGGCGAACCGCGGCCACGCTCGCTACTAAAATGTTTTCTGAGTTGCACCGCGTATTACTCAACTGCCCAGAAGTGAGTGACTAGGGATGAATCTCCAGTTATCAGGGCGGCGGGGAGGTCGGCGGGTGGGGTGGGGTGACGGGTGTGTAGGTATGTGGACGAGCGGGTGAGCGCGTGTACGTATCTGGGGCGCACACAGGGATACGTACACGGCCTGGACCCGCACACAGGTAGCTGTGACCAGGTCGGGCTGTGAGCCAAGACTGCCCGCGCAACTTCACATCGTCTTCAGCTGCCCAGACTCTTCTGTGGGCGGGGCATACACCAGAGTCAGCTGAGGCGGGGCATACAACCAGGGGCATCCGAGGCGGGGCATCAAAACAGGGCCATCATCGAAGGAGGCATATAACCACGACCCTTGGACGAGGCGGAGCAGCAGAAGGAGGAGGACCCTGCCGCAGGACCGCCCGACGCAAGGCTACGTCGGGGCCACACCAAGGGCGTCTCGAGAAAGAGGGGCGGTCTTCGGAAGTGTGGAAGCTAGACGACCAGGGCGAGGCGCTCCGGTGCCCCGCCAGAAGCCCAATCAGCTGGGTTGAAACAGAGTTAAGAGTTCTTAACGAAGCTGGAAAATTAAGAAAATGATAAAAACAAAAACAACAACTTTTCCAATACCACAAACTAGACTGCAACAACAACACCACGCGAAGAAAAAAAAACAAAAAAAAAACAACGTTCCTGAGAGGTTTCTATAATGAAGTAATTTCTCGAAAGGGTATTTTTATGCCCTCTATCTCCCATCCCCTCAGGGCATAATAAAAAGCAAAACTGGAAATGCCCATCCCAACCACGTCGCCAACAGTAGCTAGAACCAGGAATACTAATGACACTTGAAAATCGGTTCTGGAAAGGAAAAGCTCAGGATAAGAACACTGTCGACGATGAGTTAATATATACTGACATAATCGAGCGTATATCTTCCTCCCGACTCAAAAAAAAGAAGAATATAATGAGAACACTAATCAATAAAGGGCAGGGTAGTTTTGAGAGAGTCAACATGCACCGTCATAAAATCGTAGTTGAAAGGCCTGCCAGACAGGACTCCACTCGTGGCAAAAACGGACAACAAAAGAATCCAAACAAGAATAAGAACTCGGCGAGCGATCATTCACAATTGTAAATACTATTAGCAAGAGCATTCGACGAACGATAAATACAACGAGAGTAGAGATTCGAGTCTCAGACGAACCCTCTTTATCTATAGTTCTCTCTCTCTTGAACGGATCGAAATCCATATTGAATATCATTAGCAATTACTCCTCTTTGTGGTTGATGCGCGAGAGATGGTAGGTTGACTCGTCGCCGATCATGTTGAGAATGGTTGCTTGTTGACGAGGAACAAGTGTCCATAAGGACCTTAACGCTAATGTCGTAAGACCTTTATCGCTCACACAGACAAATACAATTTTGCAGCTCTGCAGATAGCATTAGTGTCTCAAATCACATGTTTGCAAATGAGCTCATTTTTTCAAGCTTTTGTGTATATATATATATATATATATATATATATATATATATATATATATATACATATATATATATATATATATATATATATATATATATATATATATTCACACACACACACACACATATTTATATATATGTATATATATATATATATATATATATATATATATATATATATATATATATATATATATATATATATATATATATATACTGTATCTCTCTCTCTCTCTCTCTCTCTCTCTCTCTCTCTCTCTCTCTCTCTCTCTCTTTTTTCTCTCTCTCTCTCTCTCTCTCTCTCTCTCTCTCTCTCTCTCTCTCTCTCTCTCTCTCTCTCTCTCTCTCTCTCTCTAACACACACACACACACACACACACACACACACACACACACACACACACACACACACACACACACACACACACACACACACACACTCCCCGTACCAGGCTCTACGTGTTCCAAATAGGTGTGACACTATAATGTTTACAAATTCATTATGTCAAATCTCACACGGTTTTTGGGGCGAAACATTTAAAGCTTGAAAGATAACGTGTGTTTAGAGCAATGAATGTGATTTATAACTTTTGACTATAAGCATTATGTGGGATGTTTTTACTTTGACAGTTACTGATAGGAAGCATGAAAACCTTCATTATCTCTCTCATTCTTATAAATGTTGTCATTATTATTTTTGTTATTGTTACTTTTGTTATCGGTGTTTTATTGGTATCATCATCATTGTTCTTGTTTCTTGTTCGCGTTATCATTATCTTTATCATCATTATTATTATCACTTTTAGCGTCTTCATTAATCATTTATGATTATCATGGTTATTATTATTATTATCATTATCAATTGTAATTATTATCATCATTATCATCAACATTACTGTTATTGTTCTATCAATTT
>BOPN01001557.1:50000-52500 GCA_017312705.2 Penaeus japonicus
ATGATAATAATGATAAAAATAAGTGATAATAGTAATGATAATGATGATGATGATGATAATGGTATTGGTGATGATGATAATGACAAGGATTATCATGAAAATTATGATAATGATGATAATAGTAAGTATAATAATGATAATGATTTTTATCACTAATCTTTATAATTACCATTATTATAATTGATTACTATTATGATGATGATAACGATAATGATAACAAAGAATAAAGATAACGAAATCATTCTTAATGACAATATAAATAACAATTCTTGATAACACTTTAACAATATTGATTTAGAAATATATCATAATAATACATATTTCTATACCAATCAAAACACAATGAAGATGCTAGGGAATATAATACCATTAATGATAAAGATAATAATGATGATGAAAGAGCAAAACCAAATAATAGACACAGTAAATGCGTAATAATCGTAATAAAAATGATGATCAGGATAATGAAAATGATAAACATAGTCATAGTCATGATAACAGTTAAAGTTATGATAACTGAAATGATAATGATAGGGATATTGATTACAATGATAACACCAAATCAGTAACAACAACAATACTGATAACAATAATAATAACAAAGATAATAGCAATGAATGTAATAATAGTAATCATAGTGATAGTAAAAATAATACTTAGATACCTTTACTATGGTAATAAGAAAAAAGGAATATCGAAACAAAAGATAAAAAGAAATACAAAGAAGATGAAAGAAATCAAAGAATTAAGAAAAAAAAGAGTACCAAAGAAAACCAAAGAAAAAGTAAAGTAATCAAAGAGACATAAAAAAGCAAAGAGAAACAAAGAAAATCAAAGAAAAACAAAGAAATCTAAAGAAAAACAAAGAAATTCAAAGAAGACCAAAGTAATCCAAAGAAAACTTTTTAAAAAAATCAAAGAAGACCAAAGCATTCCAAACAAAACCAAAGAAAATCAAAACAAATCAAAGAAAACAAAACAAAACAAAAGAACAACAAAGAAACCATCACACACCTTCAAAGTCAAGCAAAGGCATTCAACTGAAGCATTTGCTGAACATTTGAAAGCACTCAGACGACGAAGAGAAAAAAAAAGAATTAAAAAAAAAATAGAAGAAGAAAAAAATAGGAATATAAGAAGAGATGCTGAGAAAAAAGGAGAAGAAGAAATAGGAATATAAGAAGAGATATGGAGAAAAAGAAGAAGAAGAAATAGGAATATAAGAAGAGATATGGAGAAAAAGAAGAAGAAGAAATAGGAATATAAGAAGAGATAGGGAGAAAAAGAAGAAGAAATAGGAATATAAGAAGAGATAGGGAGAAAAAGAAGAAGAAAAAATAGGAATATAAGAAGAGATAGTGAGAAAAAGAAGAAGAAATAGGAATATAAAAAGAGACACTGAGAAAAAGAAGAAGAAGAAATAGGAATATAAAAAGAGATAGGGAGAAAAAGAAGAAGAAAAAATAGGAATATAAAAAGAGAGACTGAGAAAAAGAAGAAGAAATAGGAATATAAGAAGAGATAGGGAGAAAAAGAACGAAGAAAAAATAGGAATATCAGAAGAGATAGTGAGAAAAAGAAGAAGAAGAAATAGGAATATAAGAAGAGATAGTGAGAAAAAGAAGAAGGAGAAATAGGAATATAAGAAGAGATAGTGAGAAAAAGAAAAAGAAGAAATAGGAATATAAGAAGAGATAGGGAGAAAAAGAAGAAATAGGAATATAAGAAAAGATACTGAGAAAAAGAAGAAGAAGAAATAGGAATATAAGAAGAGAGACTGAGAAAAAGAAGAAGAAATAGGAATATAAGAAGAGATAGGGAGAAAAAGAAAGAAGAAAAAATAGGAATATAAGAAGAGATAGCGAAAAAAAAAAAAAAAAAAAAAAAAACAGACGAACATCGAGATGCGCACTATCTTTTTTTCTTCTTCTTCTTCTTCTCCGATACAAAGTGAAGATTAAGGAAAATTGAATAAAGATTAGACGCACCTTGAAGCCGCGGTTAGCTTAATTGTGGATAATTCATACGAAAGCAAGACCCAGTAATGGATTTGGAGAGGATTAGCCGAGGGGGGGGGGGGAGAGGGAGGGGAGATGGGGGGAAGAGGGGGGACGGGGGTACGGGTGGAGAGGGGGGGGGACGGGGGGATATTATCAGAAATGAGGATATGCAAATAGGTTTGAAGAAAAAAAATAATAAAAAAATGGAGGTTTAGGAACAAGAAGAAGTGTTTGTAAAGGGGAATAAAGATAGATATATAAAGATAAATAAATATATAAATGATATATAAATACTATAAATATATAAAGATATAAATAGGTTTGAAGAAAAAAGGAAAAAAGTGGAGGTTTAAGAACAAAAAGAAGTGTTTATAAAGGGAATAAAGATAGATATATGAAGAGAAATAAGAGAATAAAAAGGAAGTGTTATAAGATGTGATAAAGATAGGAATTAAGGAAATAGGTGTGATTTTTTTAATGTGAGTAGAAATGGAAGGAAA
>BOPN01001557.1:77500-80000 GCA_017312705.2 Penaeus japonicus
GTATCAGTCCCAGCGAGACTGCTGCAGCATTTAGTATTCCAGGATGATACAGATCTTTACATCATAAGATTGTGTTGTTACCCCCCCCCCCTTCTTATGACGTGTACATTACTATATTCATGGAATAACCAAGGAGTGATATGTTGTCTGACATGAGAATCACCTCTAATTCACAAACTAGTAGTTTAAATTCTTCCAAGGCCTTAATAGGAGTGCCTCTTTTTTCATGGTATTGTACTTGTCCTCTACAGATTTCAGCAGCTTACTATGATATGTTATAGAAGAAAAATGTTCACAACATTGAGTAAGCACATCATCAATTGCTTATTTAGTAACATCTATGAATAGAAAGCTTGAAATCTAGCCCTCGTTCTTTTATCTATATCTCTTTAAATAAACTGAAAACTCCCTTCTGTTTTTTTCTCTCCAGACGAATGGAATTTACTCAAATGTGAATATCGAAAGAGGTCTTGCTTTATTAGCACTTTTCTCGATGATTATAGCCATAAGCAACTGAGAATCATTGCAATGCTTGGGTGTAAGAAAATCGCCCAAGGACCTACATGGTGTCCAGGGAGATTGACTTTGAGCAAATTTGTCTTTTCAGGACTAACTTTTAGTCCTATTATCAAAATCCTTCCGAGTTTCTTTTATCATTTCTATACGTCTATTAATATCATCGGTGTATATAGCAATGCCACCGAGGAATAACGACAGTCCCTTACCAATCTACTATCAAGCATTCTGTTCTTGAGCACTCGAGACCCTCACTCAGTGCCAGGTGATAGTATCCACTGTGTGAGTTCAGTGTCGAAAACCACACTTCTTTTAAATTGGTTCGATATATCCTCTAATATTGACAAAGGAAAAAAAACGTCGTTTGGTCTTATTTTGCACACTGTAATCCAAGGAATATTCTTCCTCTTTATAACAGCTTTTGACGCATTCCATTCTGAAGAGCTGATTCTGATATTCCCTTGTTATCGCATTCACACACATAGCTGTTAACAACTGTTGTTTTTGTGCGTAAACATCAGGCATTCTTCCACAATGTTCCATATGAGAGGTTGTAATTGACATAGCTTTCCTTATGATTCTCTTCTGGTGAATTAACAAAGGTATTCGCCATGAATTACAGATTAGCGGCCTTTACTCAATCTAATATCTAGAATTATACAGTCTTCCTGTGATAGACTCCCGCCAACCACCATTAGAGTAACCATCAATCAGTTCTGTTTTAACTCGTAAGACACCTTGTTACTATGGTTACCCTACCTGGAGGAATTACCATAATTACCATGGTCTCCAAAGTACTTATAGTGGTACCTACTTCCTTTGTGGAAAATACTGCTTTCTTTCCCCCCCCCCCCCCCAAAAAAAAAAAAAAAATCACGGAATTCTTCTTCTCTGCTGTTAAGTTTTCCTGTTTTTTTTTGTTTTTTTTCAGGTAGGACCACCGTGTACCCCTGTCTCCTAAATCCTTCGAGCTCCTCTCCGACCACACAGGATCTACTCCCTGGTAAATTTCCCACCGTCTCTGGTAACTGAACTGATTCTTCTTTGTTATCAGTTGATAGGCATCCTTGCAATACCTTATGCCTATGGTGAATCCTCAATTCTTCATCGGCCTCGTCTTTTACAAATATGCGTTTTCTTTACTCGTTGGACATACGTGGAAAAATTGTTATAAGTCAGTTTGTACATAAGGATTCCTAAATTCCTTGATCTGATTTACATATGGGGTTTCATTAAACACAACAGCTTCTGGCAGAGACATTACCTTCTATCAGTAGTAAAAATATATACAAGAGTAATAAATAAATCTAATCATATGCAGAGAAGTAAAGATTATAACACATTTAGACTACCACACGGAATTCAACCAAAAGAACACAAACGCACACACACACACACACACACACACACACACACACACACACACACACACACACACACACACACACACACACACACACATATATATATATATAGTATGAGCGTAATTGACTGGAATGGCCGATAAGTATCATATATTTGTAAATTACTGGTTACTTATAACTCCCCAAACATCTTAAGTACTCCCATTATGCATGAAAATCAAAGTAATGTCAATTTATATGTTGTGAAATATATTATGTTCATTCATATAGAATAGTTACTGATTAATACATGTATTAGTACATTTCGCATGTGTGTTGAGGATTACATGCAATATTTTCTCCTCCGTGTGCACGCAATCACTTCTTGCAATCGACTGTTACTCCTTCAATCTGCAGTCTCTTTAAGCTCCGCCTCCTCGTGGTGCTGATTGGTTTACGTCACTCAACTCGGAGACTCCCATTGGCTCACTCTCTTACTCGGCCACACCTCCCCGGACATTTCAGCCAATCACTCGCACTTGTTTCACACACAAACGCATGCACAAGGTCTTTTCACGTCTTGTCGTTAGGGTTGAATATCCCTTGTTTTGTGTCGTCCGTATTTTTAGTACAGGATAATT
>BOPN01001557.1:85000-95000 GCA_017312705.2 Penaeus japonicus
CATGGTATTAGGAGATTTTAACATCGAGCTCACTACCTCTCGGTCTACTCCAGTGAGAATGAGAATTTATTTTATATTTTATATATGCCCACGCATAACGCACATTCACATGCTCACGCAGGCTCAGATGCTTGCACACTGTATGGTAGACTCATAATTCACTATAATATATGGTATAATTTTTACATCCATTTATATAGTGGCACTTATTGGTACTCTCCATATCCTTTGAAAGGACAAGCTTTCCTACGGCAGTGTTTCTGTTTTTGAATTTTCTATAACACTTGGGTAATTTCTGATTTCTATATCGCTGGTATATGCATTCTAGACATTCACAGACATTTTCACCTTGTGTTGTGCCGGCAAGGATCACTGAATATACATAATTGTACACTTATTAACACTGACCTGATATCGACACCTCTCTTACTCGTTGCCAGATATATTTCATGTGTGTTTGTGTATGTATATATAATATATATATATATATATATATATATATATATATATATATATATATATATATATTTATATATATATATTTATATTTATATATATATATATATATATATAAATATATATATATATATATATATATATATATATATATATATATATATATGTATATATATATATTTATATTTATATATATATATATATATATATATATATATATATATATTTATATATAAATATATATATATATATATATATATATATATATATATATATATATATATATTTACAATTATAAGCCTCATCGTATCGAAACGCCATACCTTCTCTGTGTGTGTGTTTATATATATATATATATATATATATATATATATATATATATATATATATATATACTCATACAATTGTATATGCATCCCCTCTTTCTTTATATATCTAGCACGCTTTCGCTCTCTATCTTATATTCAGGATAGCATTTCCTTTGTTGACATTTCGAAAACATCCGGTATGCTTCGTCATTCTACAAAAAGAATTCTCATTGTCCCCATTCTTACTAATTCCCTTATCTTCGAATATATCTATAACACTTTTAATAAATTCCTCATATCATCATTAACGTAATTATCTTTATTATCATTAGTAAAAGTAGTATTATTTTATACGTATTGCTATCTTTACGTCTACGATTCCTATCATTCACATATGCATCTGAACATGAATAATTTCAATATGATTTTATCAACGTTCATATGAAAAAGATAAAAGGTAATAGCCATCTGCTATTAGGACCTAAAACCATTTGATAATAGATGTCACTAAATTGGTTGATAGTTATCAAAATCATCATTGTTGCTATGGTAATGATAGTGAAAATATCTATAATAATGATGATCATTTTTAGTACCATTGTTGTTATCATTACTATTATGATTATTATCATTTTATCATCATCATCATCATTATAGTTACTATCATGGCTATCATTATTATTATTATTATAATTATTATTATTATTATTACTATTATTATTATTATTATTATTATTATTATTATATATATATACTTTTACAACTGTATATGCATCCCCCTCTTTCTGTATATATCTAGCACGCTTTCGCTCTCTATCTTATATTCAGGATAGCATTTCCTTTGTTGACATTTCGAAAACATCCGGTATGCTTCGTCATTCTACAAAAAGAATTCTCATTGTCCCCATTCGTACTAATTCCCTTATCTTCGAATATATCTATAACACTCTTAATAAATTCCTTATATCATCATTAACGTAATTACCTTCATCATTATTAGTAAAAGCAGTATTATTATATACGTATTGCTATCTTTACGTCTACGATTCCTATAATTCACATATGCAACTGAAAAAGATAAAAGGCAATATCCATCTGCCATTAGGAGCTAAAACCAATTGATAATTGATGTCACTAAATTGGTTGATAGTTATCAATATCATCATTGTTGCTATGGTAATGATAGTGAAAATATCTATAATAATGATGATAATTTTTCGTATCATTGTTGTTATCATTACTATTATGATTATTATCATTTTATCATCATCATCATCATTATAGTTACCATCATGGCTATTATTATTATCATTATTATTATTATTATTATTATTATATATATATATATATATATATATATATATATATATATATATATATATATATATATACATTTACATATACATATGTGTATGTGTGTGTGTGTGTGTGGATATAAAGATAGATAGATAGGTAGATAGATTAATAGACAGATAGATAGTTAGATAGCTGTTTTAAGTGATTTCTCATTCACAATAGCGTACTTTTAATTAAGTCCGCCCTCCACTTTGCCTTTTAGTTAAGTTATACCTATTTTACACCATTTTTTCTAAGGCTTTTGCAATCTCATTTTCTTAATATTTCGTTTGGTTCTTTTCGTTTATGATTATTGTTTTTGTTTTATCATCGTTTTATCGTAGCATAAACAATTCATTAACTGTTTTAGTTATCAATTCTTAGCATGGAATTAAACTTATTTAGTTATAAATGCAATTTACAGATGCAGGTAGATAATTTTGTTATATTGATTTACTAGATATATTATGAGCGTAATTGATGTTTTTTCAACCTTTACTGAATCCTTTGTCTAGATCACTGCGGTTGTCAGTGGCGTTGTATAAATATATATTTGTATGACGGAACAAGTATAAGGTATTGTTAATATATATAATTTTTTTTATCTATCTATATGAATTACATTTCAATAATTTGCATTTGCAAATTGCATTACAATGGATGACTTGGACTTCTGTATACATGAGGAACCACCAAAGTATTTAAGAAAAATCTATTTGCTTAATGCGTTACTTTTTATTACTATCCTTGTCTTGGTCATATATATATATATATATATATATATATATATATATATATATATATATATATACACACACACGAGTCCCGTACTATGTGCAACAAGATAAATGGACCGTCGTTTTTTTCCTTGACGTTCATGGTATCGTTGCTCATGTTGATGTTATCAAAACCAAACGCACATAAGACTTTAATCCTATAGACTGTTTTTTATCCTTTTCTTCTTTTCTTTTCTTTTTTTGGTCTTAATTTTGATACCTTATGATTAAAATACAAAAGTCGAGCCAGGTTAGGTCTTGACTAGGAAAAAAATGCAGTAGAAATCCGAATAAAATCAAGATTTGAGATATTAGGAAAATGTTATTTCTTTCGGTGTTGAAATTCAGGATGCACATATTTTCCTTCTTTTTTTCGTCAAGGCATAATTTCCATCACCAGTTGCTGTGGCATTTGTTGAGAATGACATGAATTTACCTTCTTGTGGATGCCGGAAAACTGATTCTTCTAAGTTAGGAGAATGGTGTAATCCCAATCCACACCAATCTTTTTAATCGTCTTATCAAGATCATCACCTGAGTTATCACTGATAGAGTCAGTAAATCCCAGTCGAGAACTGACCCCAAGAACACGTTTAGGCTTCTGGAAAAGTTGAACTAGGAACAATTCATCAACAATAGTTATTTAGGAACATATAGTATATAGTAATTGTAGGACTATAGTAGGACTAGGAACAATTCGTCAATTATAGTTATTCAAAGTAAATGTTTGCAGATAGAATACTATAATATACAGACACTGTTCAAGGTGTGACAAGGAAAAAGAAATCAAGGAATCACCAACAGATTTCAAAATGGCGGTTGTAACTGCCAAACAATCGCCATTAGTGGACAGATGTTTTCATTTGACGAACGAATAATAAGGAAATGACCGTCGGATATACAGATTAAGCAACAGCATTAACAACAACAAATAACAGAAATTAATGTTAAGATAAAAATACTAGCGGAAACCGGATTTGGTGAATCACGTTGCCTTTGTAGTGGAAGATAAAAGACAAAACAGCTGTTCGATAATTCGTTATCTGACGAAAAGCAAAGTTCATAGTTGGAAGGCATTTAGGAAAAGTGTGGCCAGATATCTCTCTCTCTCTCTCTCTTTTTCTTTCTCTCTCTCTCTCTCTCTCTCTCTCTCTCTCTCTCTCTCTCTCTCTCTCTCTCTCTCTCTCTCTCTCTCTCTCTCTCTCTCTCTCTCTCTCTCTCTCTCTCTCTCTCTCTCTCTCTCTCTCTCTCTCTCTCTCTCTCTCTCTCTCTCTCTCTCTCTCTCTCTCTCTCGCTCTCGCTCTCGCTCTCGCTCTCGCTCTCGTTCTCTCTCTCTCTCTCTCTTCTTTTCTTTTCTTTTTTTTTCCTTTATTTCTTTTTTTTCTTTCTTTCTTTCTTTTTTTTATTGCTTCTTTGAGGCAAGGATTATCCCCAGGCAAACATGCACATACATATCTATTTACATGTGTATATAGATAGATAGATTTAGATATATAAATGCAGTCATACAGAACCGGTTTTTTGGCATAGGCGGTCGTCACAGAGAATGGGGAAAAATAAATTAAAGAGAAGGGAGAGAAGAGACACATCTTTAGATAAATATATAAAGAGAAAAATACCCCCAAAAAAGGAAGGAGGAAGAGTGAGAGAAAGAGAGAAAGAGAGAGAACGCAGATAACATCTGTCTAGCAGGGACAATTTCATAGACATATTCCACATTTCACCGCATTCGTTGAACACTCATTGTGGTGAAAAGATGTAACGTTGAAACAGCCCTTTAACTCTTTTAAAATTAATACAGGATTAGAGGGTCTAAAAGACATTGTTGGGAATATGTTTACCTTATCCCTGAGTGTGTGTTTTTTATACATATAAACATACATGAAAAAGAGATTTGATATTATGTATTTACTTCCGTATGCTACTTTCAGTTAAAGTAAGTTAGCTCTTGGAGACTCCACGTGGTCTACGAGTAAAGAAACTTCCTTAACAAAGATATGTGCAAAAAAATACGAATTGCAAAATGGTCAAACAAACAGTTAAATACAAAACTACATGCTGAAGAAGAAAAAAAAATGCATTAATAGATCCGTTGGCATTTGAAAAAGTAAAGAATTCCAAACCCAGTGCACTCGGGAGAGAGAAAAAAAGTATTCATTATATCATTAAAGCTTTGACAAATGTAATGGGGAATCCTATATACCATTTAATTGTAATTCTTAGAATGGGGGAAAAAACGTTAGACAAACACTACATACAGGGTTGAAGTATAATGGTCATAATAATTGAATCCCTTTATGTGGCTTATACAATACAGTGGCATGACTCTGTTAAATTAATTCAAATGAATTGCAAATCAGGGCTTTACAAATAACACTATATAGTTTAGAAAAGGTAGAATCTCCAAGTCTTAGAATGTTAAAGCGTATACAAATGTGAGCCTAAGTGTGAATGTGTGTGTGTGTGTGTGTGTGTGTGTGTGCGTGTGTGTGTGCGTGCGTGTGTGTGTGTGTGTGTGTGTGTGCTATATATTTACGTGCGTAATTAGCTCAGCATATTCCATAATATAACCGCTTATATGTTCTCTTATCTCCATTTCTCTCTCTTTAACCATGTTCCTCAGATGGAGCTCTCGTTCACAACCACATGAAGAGCATCCATAATATTCCAAAATAAATACCTCAATTCAACCATTACTCCACCACGGGCATACGCATGTGTATTTGTGCGTCTATGCGTGCCAACCCATAGGAGTATTGGCTTATCCTTCCGACAGTAGAGCCTCTGTGAGCTTTGTCCTTTGTCGTTTGTTGAAAAAAAAGGAATAGTAAGAAGAAAACATGCCGTTAATATGATTATCTTTGGGGTAAGGTGTTCTTAGTGTGGTTCTGTCTGACCTCAAAGACATGTTTCTTCTATAGGTCGGTTGGATGAAATGTCTTCATTATCTTTACCTTCATCGTTATTATCTTTATTATAAGTCTCATTATCATCATTAACATTGATAATAGCATCTTCGTTATTATCATGAGCATTACCATTAATATTATATATATATATATATATATATATATATATATATATATATATATATATATATATATATATATATATATATATTATCATTATCATTATTGTTATAACTCTTATCATTATTATTATTTTTATTATTATTATTATTATTATCATTATTATTATTATCATATCGTTGGTATGAATTCTACCGTGACCTCTACCTGCGGTCTCCCACTCACCTGACCTGACCTGACCTGACATAATCTAACCTAACCTAAACTGGTAACCCTGGTAGACCGCATACTATAGTAGTAAATGAAGTAAACCGCACGCTATAGTATTCTATAGTCATACATTATTATTATTACTATTATCATCATTATTAGTATGAGTTATATCTAGAAATCGGCTACCACTAAGCTATCACTTACCAGTCATTAAACATATCATACACATAACGAGATTTGCATGCATATTTGATAATCCGATTATAAAAATGAATATAAAGAATAGACTAAAGAGATTTTATTAGAACGAAAATATATATGCTGGCTTGAATTATTTTGCCGTGAGTTCGCGATTTTTTTCCCTCAGGGATTGTGAGAAAAGCGATATTTTCGGCCATTAAGTACAATGCGATTTTACGATTTTGCGATTTTTTAGTGCACGATAGACACTTAGTTGGGTCAAGTAGGTAATATATGAACCCAAAATAGGTCACGAAAGAGAAAAAAAAGATAATTAGTATTGTATTTCCATTCAATATTACTATTATTGATAATGCGAGCAGGTAAGCCTCCACATGTTGGTTTACATATTTATTTCCTTTTTATTGATAGTTTCATTATCATCCTTATTATCATCATCTCTTTATTATCATTATCATCCTTATTATTATCATTAACATCCTTATTATAATTATCATCCTTATCCTTATTATCATTCTCATCCTTATCATTATCGTTATCATCATCATCCTTATTATTATCACCATCATTATCATTATCATCATCATCCTTATAATTATGATTATCATTATCTTATCATCATCATTACCAACAGAGACAACTCTCGGACACCCATCCTATTCAGTCGAATTTCCCTTCACCTCGCTGGAGTCATCAGTAGCCGCCGACTCGACTGAAGATGGCGAAGTCGAGAAAATCCGACTGATGTCTCCACGGCGCCTGACGTGACAGGAGGAGGTCACTTTGGATTAGTGACAAATGGATCGTGGTTGTCAGTCCTCCTCCCCTTGTCTATCTCTTCTTTCTCTTTCTTTGTACCTTCTCATGTAATCTTAATTTTTGTACTTATTAAGTCTTGTATAGTATGTGTATGTATATTATATATATAACTACATTTTCGCACACGCAATATATATATATATTACACATATGTGTGTTCATATATGTATACACACTTATATGTGTGTATGTAGAGGAAATGTAACAACCGAAAATTCTGACGATCTTTTTCCTTCTAATACAGCAAAATGCCCTTTCATTCTTTCGAACTTTACCTCACCGATCACATACGGTCTTTCGAACACAAAGGCAACGCGGTCCTCCCCCTTCCCCCTTTCCCTTCCCCTTCCCCTTCTCCTTCTTCTCCTTCTCCTTCTCCTTCCCCTTCCCCTTCTCCTTCCCCCTTCCCCTTCTTCTCCTTCCCCTTCCCCTTCTTCCCCTTCCCCTTCTCCTTCCCCCTTTCCCCTTCCCTCTACCCCTTCCCCCTTCCCTTCTCCCTTTCCCCTTCTTCTCCTTCCCCTTCCCCCTTTCCCTCCCCCTTTCCCTTCCCCTTCCCTTTCCCCTTCCCATTCCCCCTTTCCCCTTCTCCTTCCCCCTTTCCCCTTTCACCTTCCCCTTCTTCTTCTCCTACCCCTTCCCCTTCCCCCTTTCCCTTCCCCCTTCCCCTTCCCCCTCCTCTTTATCTTCACCTTCCCCTTCTTCTCTTGTTCAATTTCCTCCTCCTTCTTCTCTTCTTCCTTCCTCCTCCTCCTCAGTCATTCAGCGATTCACAAACGTCACAGTCGCTGCCACCAAGAGATATTATTCTGAATAATTTATTTGTTTGGTGTCTTGGAGGCTTTGGGTAACTTAGAAAAAACGCGCCTTTAAGTAATTCATTATTAACTAAAACTCAACAAAGCGACAAATGCAATAAAATACGAGAAAACAAGACAACTAGAACTACATAAAACGAAACAAAACAGGACACAAATTACATTAAACATAAAACAGAATACAAATTACGTCAAAAATAAAACAGAGCAACACAAACTACTAAACACGAAACACAATACACACGGAACACTATATATAAACACTATACACGGGACACTATACGCAGACGAAGCAAGTGTGGTTTAGCTTAATACATAATACGCTGTTTTTTTTTCTTCTTCTTCTTCTTCTTTTTACAGAGCACAAAAGGGGGTAGGTACATAACCTGAGTAATGGAGGAGAGACGTCAAGCTCCGCCATACGGTACACGGCATCAGGTGGGGTACGTGGCGACGGGTCACAAAATCCACCAAAAATCTGCCTCAGGAAGTGTGTATAGTGTACCGTGGCTACCCAGAGAGAGAGAGAGAGAGAGAGAGCTTGTCGTTAAGGTTGTTAAGGGGGTGGGGGAAGGGGGGAGGTAACTGCTTTATAGTGCTCGTGCAATTGTCTCATGCAATGTGGCATTATGAGGCACGTGGAAATCCTCGTGCCGCTATACGTCGTGCATCGGGCGGTCCCTTAGACAAGAGCTAATCCCATGGCTCCTTAAGGCTGAGAATCACCATCCGAAAAGGAAAATACGAAGGACATTTCAGTAAAGATATCTGCCGGCGGTAAATCCTTTTGATTGGCAGAATCGAGGCTGATGTTGAAATTCAAGAGTTAGAAGTAAGTGTTTGCGTATTTTGAAAGAAGGGAAAAGAAGAAAAAAAACAAGAAAAAAGAAAAGGAAAGAAAAGAAAAAAGGAAAAAGAAAAGAAAAAAGAAAAAAGAAAAAAAGAAAAAAAAAAAAAAAAAAAAAAAAAAAAAATATATATATATATATATATATATATATATATATATATATAATTATACATATGCGGCACGTAGTTTGAGAACCACTGATCAGGACACACATAAATCAGAATATGTAATAGAGCTTTCAATATCCTCATTAAAAAGATGTTTTCCTTCTCGTTCTCTCGCCAGGATGAGCGAGGATGGAGTCGTGGTATGAGGTGTGACATTTTTTCACATGGGAGGCATGTGGTCCTGGCATGTGGGTCGTTTCTCCTTCCTATTAGAAGAGAAAGAGAAAGAGAGAGAATGAAGGAGTGAGTGAGAGATTGAGAGAGAATGGAGGAGTGAGAGAGAAGGAGGGAATGAATGAAGGTGTGAGTGAGAGAGAGAGATATAGAATGAAGGAGTGAGTGAGAGAGATAAAGAGGGAATGAATGAAGGAGTGAGTGAGAGATTGAGAGAGAGAGAGAGAGAAAGAGGGAATGAATGAAGAAGTGAGTGAGAGATTGAGAGAGAGAGAGAATTAATGAAGGAGTGAGTGAGAGAGAGAATGAATGATGGAGTGAGAGAGAGAGATATAGAATGGAGTGAGAGAGAGAGAAAGAGGGAATGAATGAAGGAGTGAGTGAGAGATTGAGAGAGAGAGAGAGAGAATGAAGAAGTGAGTGAGAGAGAGAGAAAGAGGGAATGAATGAAGAAGTGAGTGAGAGAGAGAGAGAAAGAGAATGAAGGAGTGGCTGAGAGAGAGATAGAGAATTAATGAAGGAGTGAGTGAGAGAGACAGAATGAATGAAGGAGTGAGTGAGAGAGAGAGAGAATGAAGGAGTAAGTGAGCGAGACAGAGAGAGAGAATGAAGGAGTGAGAGATTGAGAGAGAAAATGAATGAAGGAGTGAGTGAGAGAGATATATAGAATGAAGGAGTGAGAGAGAGAGAGAGGGAATGAATGAAGGAGTGAGTGAGAGATTGAGAGAGAGAGAGAGAATGAAGGAGTGAGTGAGAGAGAGAGAGAGAATGAATTGAATGAAGGAGTGAGTGAGAGAGAGAGAGAGAATGAAGGAGTGAGAGAGAGAGAGAGAATGAAGGAGTGAGTGAGAGAGAGA
>BOPN01001557.1:102500-110000 GCA_017312705.2 Penaeus japonicus
TGTGTGTATGCGCGCGTGTGTGTGTGTGTGTTTATGTGCGTGTGTGCATGTGTGTGATATCTACCAATAACTATCAACCTACACTTACGGTACACGATAACATACCCGAGCCCTCATCCCCGTGCTTCTAAAACAGCAATAAAATTATCCTCATCCCCTTCACCTCATGAAACAACATTACATACTGCATAGTTTCCAGTCACAAGTCCCACTTCACACTCGAAGGACAACCCCAGGTGGAGAAACGCCAGGCAAGTCAGCGAAGTGTCAACACCTCTGCCTTACTTACTTAACACTTTCATAAACTCAGATGTACTCACTTCCTAGAAATAAATCTCATAGTAGACTGATTATGCAAGTGCATTGGCGCCAGCATAGTGTTAGGAAAGATGTAAGTGTCATGCTTAATAATCCGTCAATGTGTATATATCTCATGACGTCTGGGATATACAAATAAGGTAATGCTATTGTTGCTTTATTTAAAAAAGAAAAGAAAAAAAGACACTAGGCGGTCTAATACGGTAATACTATTGTTGCTTTATTAAAAAAAAGAAAAAGAAAAGAAAAAAAGATAATAGGCGGTCTAATAAGGTAATGCTATTGTTGCTTTGTGAAAAAAAGACACTAGGCGGTCTAATAAGGTAATGCTATTGTTGTTTATTTAAAAAAAGAAAAAAAAAGAAAAAAAAACACACCAGGCGATCAAACAAGGTAATGCTATTGTTGCTTTATTAAAAATAGAAAAAAAAAGACACTAGGCGGTTTAGGGGAAACACAGGATGCGTTATGTCAGGTAGGAACTCGGCTGATAAGAGACCCTGTTTCTGATAACAAGGGAGATAAGGACGTAAAGTGTATGTGTTTATACCATACATAGACAGACACTCGCATGCATACACACTCATGCACACACACACGCGCGCACATACACACACATAAACGCAAACATATTCTGTTTTTTATCATTCATTATTTTTATCATTATCATTGTTGTTATAATTGTTGTCGATAAAGTTATACTTATACTATTGTTATCATCATTATCATTACTGTTACTATTATTAATATCATTATTATTATTATTATGAGGAGGAGGATGACGATAATAGAGATCGTGATAATGATTATCATCATATTTATCATTATTTTTTTCTTTGTTGTTATATTATTACTACTATCGTAATCTTACTACCATCGTAATTTTACTACCATCGTAAACTTACTACAATCGTAATCTTGCTATTAGCAAAATCTTACTACTATTATAATCTTACTACTATCGTAAACTTACTACCATCGTAATTTTACTACAATCGTAATCTTATTGCCATCGTAATTTTACTACCATCGTAACCTTACTACTATCGTAACCTTACTACCATCGTAATCTTAATACCAATATATCTTACCATCACTAGTATTACAAGAATCAGCTTTACTGTCTTTACGGCCATCATTCCCATCCCAAGGCCTGCCTGTACTAACATGTCAATGCTGTCGTTGTTCTTTTATCGCCATTATCATTTCCATAACCATTATCATTATTACTATTATCATTATTAGTATTATCATTATCGTTATTACTGTTATTACAACTACCAGTATCATTATCATTATTAATACTTACCTTGATTTCCATAAGACTATTATAATGCTATTAGGACTATTACTATAGTACAACTATTACTATGATACTATCCATTACCGTAATAGTAAGCTTAACAATTATAAGAGTTTATAGGGTATATCTAAACAAAGAAGTGATTATATGACCGTCGTGGTAATGTTGCAGCCATGAGGACTATGAGGTTCTGCAAGCAAGTGGGTTTGAGTCCTGCACATGGGTCGAAGTTAGAAAGGGCATGCATCCACTCCACTTAAGGTGACAGTATTTCACTGCTAAATTCAGAGTCTTTTGAAAGAGGGTGACATAACCCTTGCGAGAATGGTTGTGATGTGGAATACTAGATGGAAAAAAAATAATGATAGAAGTCAAGTTGAAAAATATATAAAAATGATAAAAAAGGGGGAAATTATAATGAATATCAAGTTATGTTAATTTCTTCCTTTTTTTTTTCCTAACTAAAATGTGCCAATTCGTGCCAGCCACATCTCGAAAGCGTGAGAGTACTTGGATAGTTAACTGAAGTGTGAATCCACATACGATAGGGTGTGGATATATGCCGAAATCAAGTGGCATACAGACGTCTTTGTCCGGTATTCCTTGTGGGGAGAAATACACCAGATGTTTGTAGATATTTTTGAAAAACAGTATGAATTCTTACTTCATACGCCCTTAAATTTTGGATAAGTGTCCATTGTGAATTTCAAGTGGCTTTGCTTACATAAGGTACAAAGTCACACATATAGTTATTTTGTGAAAATTGTTTATCAATGTAAGTCCTCAACATGTAAAATCTTTCTTCACAGGCTGTAAATATTATTCTATAATTAAGCCTGATTTATAAGCCTTTACAATACATTGAATGTTGTGTGTGTGTGTGTGTGTCTGTGTGTGTGTATGTGTGTGTGTGTGTATGTGCATGCGTGTGTGTATGTGTGTGTGGATGTGCATGTATGTGTGCGTGTTTGTGTGTGTGTGTATGTGCATGTGTGTCTATGTGTGTGTGTGTGTTTCTGTGTGTGTATGTGTGTGTGGATGTGCATGTATGTGTGTGTGTGTGTGTATGCATGTGTGTATGTGTACGTGTGTGTGATATCTACCAATAACTATCAACCTACACTTACGGTACACGATAACATACCTAAGCCCTCATCCCATTGCTTCTAAAACAGCGATAAAATTATCCTCATCCCCTTCACCACATGAAACAACATTACATACTGCATAGTTTCCAGTCACAAGTCCCACTTCACACTCGAAGGACAACCCCAGTGGAGAAACGCCAGGCAAGTCAGCGAAGTGTCAACACCTCTGCCTTACTTACTTAACACTTTCATAAACTCGCGTGTACTCACTTCCTAAAAATAAATCTCATAGTAGACTGATTATGCAAGTGCATTGGCGCCAGCATAGTGTTAGGAAAGATGTAAGTGTCATGCTTAATAATCCGTCAATGTGTATATATCTCATGACGTCTGGGATATACAAACAAGGTAATGCTATTGTTGCTTTATTAAAAAAAGAAAAAGAAAAAAAAAGAAATGAAAAAAAGACACTACGCGGTCTAATAAGGTAATGCTATTGTTGTTTATTTAAAAAAGAAAAGAAAACAAGACACTAGGCGGTCTAATAAGGTAATGCTATTGTTGCTTTATTAAAAAAAGAAAAAGAAAAGAAAAAAAGATAATAGGCGGTTTAATAAGGTAATGCTATTGTTGCTTTATGAAAAAAAAAGACACTAGGCGGTCTAATAAGGTAATGCTATTGTTGCTTTATTAAAAAAAAAAAAAAAAAAAAAAAAAAAAAAAAAAAAAAAAAAAAAAAAAAAAGACACCAGGCGGTCTAATAAGGTAATGCTATTGTTGTTTATTTAAAAAAAGAAAAAAAAAAGAAAAAAAACACACCAGGCGGTTAAACAAGGTAATGCTATTGTTGCTTTATTAAAAATAGAGAAAAAAAAGACACTAGGCGGTTTAGAGGGGACACAGGATGCGTCATGTCAGGCAGGAACTCGGCTGATAAGAGACCCATAAGTTTCTGATAACAAGGGAGATAACAACGAAAAGTGTATGCGTTATACCATACATAGACAGACACTCGCACGCATACACACTCATGCACACACACACACACGCGCACATACACACACACATAAACGCAAACATATTCTGTTTTTTATCATTCATTATTTTTATCATTATCATTGTTGTTACAATTGTTGTCGATAAAGTTATACTTATACTATTGTTATCATCATTATCATTACTGTTACTATTATTAATATTATTATATTAATATAATAATAGGGATCGTGATAATGATTATCATCATATCTATCATTATTATCATTTTTTTGTTTGTGGTTGTTATACTATTACTATTATCTTAATCTTACTACTATCGTAATCTTACTATCGTAATCTTACTACCATCGTAAACTTACTACTATCGTAATCTTATTACCATCGTAACCTTACTACTATCGTAAACTTACTACCATCGTAACCTTACTACCAATATATCTTACCATCACTAGTATTACAAGAATCAGCTTTACTGTCTTTACGGCCATCATTCCCATCCCAAGGCCTGCCTGTACTAACATGTCAATGTCCATTTTGTCACAGAAAATAAATATAAAAGTTGCAATACTTACCTCGCCTCTGGTAGATGAAGGTCGCAAACATGTCATTGCATTATGTTTGAGGATTAATACAGAGTATGTAATTATCTCTGGTATTGGTTAGTCAACATGAGGATGACTCGAGAGAATATGATGTTGCTTTCTATGTCGGCTCCTTCTAGGTAGTCTATGATTCAATATGTTGAATAGGGGGAGAGAGAGTTTTGAATTTACTTTGGCTTAGATATATTCGTATTCGTGTGTAGATATTTGTGATAGGGTGTGATGGATGAGTTACTGGTTTTTATAAGGACATGAAGAGTGGAATGGATTTTGATATAGGAAGAGATGTGTATGTGTATGTTTGTTTTAGTAGGAAGAAAAAAAAACGACTCATACTCACGCATATACTCATTAATTTATTTGATAAAGCAGACAGGTCGAAATTGTGATTGTATGAGACGATGAGTAGAAAGAGAAGACAATTAAATTTATGAGGAATATTCCTTATAAATGAAGTGAATGGGATGTATGAGGAATAGCTTTACATACCGGCAACAAAATATGAAATGGCTGGGGATATAAATCAATGAAAAGTATGCCTATAGGAAGTGAAATATCTAATCAAATAATATGACTATAACTAGAATGCATTTTTCACAAGGAATGACATAATTTAAGAAAACTAACTCCTCGTTCAAGTGAAATAACGTCCTTGGAAACATAAAGGGAATGATACAGCTGAGTCAGGAAAAAAAAATATTTACAAATGAAATCACGAACTGGGATATTCCAAACGTTTTCCTTCGTGAGCCTACATATGCAATGAAGCTTTTTATATGCATAGCTTTCTTCAATAAACTAGGCTAATCGGATGGGGCGGGGGGGGGGGGGGGTAACTAAAATCTCTCTGGAACTTCACTGAACTAAACATTACCATATGGAACTATACTTTGACTTTGTTTATATAAAAAGCAAACTCATCTTCGATTTATTGACCTTTAGTTCAGCCAATTTTGCTAGACTGACGTAGAATTATATCTATGAAACAAACTAGACCATATCTTTAGTTAAACCACAATTACCTTACAACAATTAACTACAATTACTCCGTGTAGAGTCGTCTCCGTTGAGGTATTGAAGACCTCTCTTCTCTACTTCTTTACCGCCTCTCCTTTTGCATAAAGTCAGTGTCTTTAAGATCATTATTTATTTATTTATATTTATTTATTTATTTATTTATTTATCTATTTATTTATTTATTGCTTTATTGCGAACCGTCACATACCAAGAGGAAAGGAAACAAGGGGAAATAGTGTGACCTGAATGACGTAATTGCAAGGGTAGGATGACATTATTGCAAGGGTAGAATGACGTAGTTGCAAGGTAAAGTCTGTTATGGATTATGGGACATACATTTTACGCAACGTGTGAGGATTAAAGGGAAATTATGCTCCTAGCGATGGAAGAGAATTTTAAGTCATGTAGTGGATAATTCAGGAAAATCTAGTGTGTGGATGGGTATATATATATACATATTTATATATGTAGTATTGTGTGTGTGTGTGTATGTATGTATGTATGTATGTATATATAGATAGATAGATAGATAGATAGGTAGATATAGATAGATAGATAGATACATCCATCTATACACATACATATACACGCATAAACAGAGAGAGAGATATAAATAAATAAAAAAACAAGGCATAACTCATACTAAACAAACACGTAAATATAACACAACAGGATGTGCTCTTATCAAAGGTCTGGTCAGAGGGACAGAGTTACTTCTTCTCCATTAAGAAAATTAATCCAACTAAAATACTCGACACTGATTCCCAGTCAAAGCAAATAAGTAAGAGTGACAAAACGACAATAACAACGATTCATAAAAAAAAGAGAGAGAAAGCGATAGATACAAATAGACAACTGAATAACGGACAAACAAAGGCATGACAAAAAGGAGATAAAAATAAGGGGCTAGGAAACACAGCACAGATTGTCAGATGTTCCCCGAAGACACGTCAGGGTTAAGCCGTGACAGTGTCGTGTCTGCGTGTGTGGCGAATGTGTCTGTGTGTTGCTTTTGTTCTGTGAGGTAAGCCTGTGAGTTTGATTTTTGTTTTTTTCTTTTTTCTTTTTTTTCTTGTTGGGAGAGTGAGATGTGGATTGAGTGGTGTTTCATTTGGGTCGTTTTTTTACACGTATATACTTTAGTCTCTCTCTCTCTCCCTTTGTATGTCTGTATATCTTTCTCTCTCTCTCTCTCTCTCTGTCTCGTTCCTCTCTCTGTCTGTCTGTCTTTCTTTCTCCCTCTCTCTCTTTCTTTCTCTCTCTCTCTCTCTCTCTCTCTCTCTCTCTCTCTCTCTCTCTCTCTCTCTCTCTCTCTCTCTCTCTCTCACTCCTTCATTCTTTCTTCTCTCTCTCTCTGTCTGTCTCTCTCTCTCTCTCACTCCATTCTCTCTCTCACTCACTCAATCCTTCATTCTCTGTGAGGATTGTCTTAGTCTATCGTAACTGACAACCCATCACAAATAGGTGGTGATGTCAGACACAGGGTTTGAACATTACAGGTTTATTCCATAACGCAGATTGTCTGCCGTTATGGTGCACGAAAGATATATTCACAACTTCACAATGGTCACAGCAATAAACAATATCACAACACGTATGAACAGGTGGGAAAATCAGGTGTCACGGTGGTAGCGTGTCGATCCCGGTCTGTCGGTGTGTTCCAAACATCCTGGGTCTAAAGGTACTTGGGATGGCGACGATGTGTGAGCCACCCATCACTCAAAGTTGACCTGATCTGACCGGGCGATTGCCTCACTAGTTAGAGTACGAAAATTCCTACATTTCTATATGGATCTATTGCTGTAATTGATATCTTATATAACCATAATATATAATTCTATATAAGCATAATATATAATTCTCACATTCTCTCTCTCTCTCTCTCTTTCTCTCTCTCTCTCTCTCTCTCTCTCTCTCTCTCTCTCTCTCTCTCTCTCTCTCTCTCTCTCTCTCTCTCTCTCTCTCTCTCTCTCTCTCTCTCTCTCTCTCTCTCTCTCTCTTTCTCTCTCTCTCACTCACTCCCTCACTCTCTCTCTCTCTCTCTCTCTCTCTCTCTCTCTCTCTCTCTCTCTCTCTCTCTCTCTCTCTCTCTCTCTCTCTCTCTCTCTCTCTCTCTCTCTCTCTCTCTCTCTCTCTCTCTCTCACTCACTCCTTCATTCTCTCTCTCTCTCTC
>BOPN01001557.1:117500-120000 GCA_017312705.2 Penaeus japonicus
TTCCACCTACGTCCGTTTTGTTTTTTGTTTTTTTCTTGTTTCATAAGCGAATGGTGGTCAGAGTGGTACTGATAACACTCGCTTCTCTTCCTTTTCCCTTTTTTATCGTTATTACTGTCTTCTTTTTTACTTGCTATTTTTGTTTTCCTTTGAGTATTACTTTATTCTTAAATCTCTCTATTTATTTCTCTATTTATCTATCTATCTTTCTCATTATCCATCTATCTGTCTCTATCTCTATTTATCTATCTCCCTCTACCTCTCTTTCTACCTCTCTTTCTCTCTCTCGCTCGCTCGCTCGCTCTACCTACCTATCTATCTCTATCTGTCTATCAATCTATCTATCTATCTCCCTATCTCACTCTCTACCCCTCTCTCTGTCTCACTCTCCCTCTCTCTCTCTCTCTCTCTCTCTCTCTCTCTCTCTCTCTCTCTCTCTATCTATCTATCTATCTATCTGTCCATCTATCAATCTATCTATCTATCCTTCTCTTTGTTAAATTCATCCCATAATCTCCCTTACCACCAAACTTAATACCACCACACCTTTCCCCTTCTCTAGTTTTCATTCCTCGTATCCCATAACCCCCTTCCCACTCCCCCCCCCCCCTTTCCCCTTCTCTTCTCTAGTCTCATGCCTTCTCTATCTTCCCCTTCTCCTTCCCATTTCCCCCTTTCTTCCCCCCTTTCCCCTTGTCTTCTCCAGTCTCATTCTTTCTCTATCCTCCCCTTCTCCTTCCCACTTCCCCTTTTCTTCCCCCCTTTCCCTTCGTCTTCTCTAGTCTCATTCCTTCTCTATCCTCCCCTTCTCCTTCCCACTTCCCCGTTTCTTCCCTCCTTTCCCCTCGTCTTCTCTAGTCTCATTCCTTCTCTACCCCCCCCCACCTTCCCATTTCCCCTTTTTCCTTGTCTTCTTAGTCTCATTCTTTCTCTACCCCCCCCCCTTCTTTCTTCCCATCCTCCTCCTTTTCCCTTGTCTTCTAGTCTCATTCCTTCTCAATCCCTCTCCCTCCTTCCACTTCCCCCATTTTCCCTTCGTCATTCTAGTCTCATTCCTTCTCAATCCTCTCCCCTCCTTTTCCACTTCCCTTCCTCGTCTTCTCTAGTCTCATTCTTCTCTACTCCCCCCCCACCTTCCCACTTCCCTTTCCCCGTCTTCTCTAGTCTCATTCTTTCTCTACCCCCCCCCTTCTTCCCACTTCCCCCTTTTTCCCCTTTGTCTTCTCTAGTCTCATTCCTTCTCAATCCTCTCCCCCTCCTTTCCACTTCCCCCTTCCCCCTTGTCTTCTCTAGTCTCATTCCTTCTCTATCCTCCCCTTCTCCTTCCCATTTCCCTCTTTCCCCCTCGTCTTCTCTAGTCTCACCCTCTCTGCCCCCCCCCCCACACCTTCCCACTCTCCCCTTTCCCCTCCCCTTTGTCTTCTCTAGTCACCCCTCCCCCCCCCCCCCCCACTTCCCCCTTTTTCCTTTGTCTTCTTAGTCTCATTCCTTCTCTATCCTCCCCCCCTTCTTCCCTTGCCCCCCCTCCCCCCTTTCTTGAAGATGCTAGCACCTTCTTCTCATCCTTATCTCGGCAGATAAGAGCAAGGGGGCCCTAGAGATCGAGCATCCTCACCCTATGGCTTTTGGACAAACATTAAGTACTTTGAAAACCAATAATTCAACACTAGCTGTAAGTACTGGTATCCATTTGTGTGTGTGTGGGTGTCTTTGTGTGTGTGTGTGTGTGGGTGGGTGGGTGTGTTTGTGTGTGTGTGTGTGTGGGTGTCTTTGTGTGTGTGTGTGTGTGGGTGTGGGTGGGTGGGTGTCTTTGTGTGTGTTTGTGGATTGTGTGGGTGTCTTTGTGTGTGTTTGTGTGTGGGTGGGTGTCTTTGTGTCTTTGTGTGTGTGTGTGTGTGTCTTTGTGTGTGTATGCGTGTGTGTGTGTGGTCTTTGTTATGGCGTTATTATATCTTTTCTTGAAAGTATTGCCGTATCCGTATCCCTATTACAATTATGCTCCATTTCTTTTTATAGTTATATATACGTGAATTAAGTGTTGATACTTTTTTCTCTTTATCTATATGCAAATGATAATATTTCCCCCAAAGAAGCCTAAGTATTTGTGATATAAGTTCACGCAAATTTCATTTTCATTTTCTTTTTTTTTCTTCTTCTTTCTTTTTTATATCAATTACAGTTATATTGTGATCATAACTGGGTTGAAAAAAACACTATACACAATAATAGACGACAGTTTCAATATCCATCTGGATCTCATCTTCAGACTTGATCCAGATAGATCTTGAAACTGTCGTCTCATTTTCAATAAATCTATTTTGTGTATAGTGGGTTTTTTCTTCCATATCAACAACACGGAAGAGCGTTTTTTGCCTATCATAACTGGGTTATCTTCTTGGTTATATTCTGATCATTATGAAGGACAGAAAACAGTTTTATGCATAAATACCATCAATTGCGTATTTACATGAATTAGCTACATGCCAAAATTAATGCAGCA
>BOPN01001557.1:135000-165000 GCA_017312705.2 Penaeus japonicus
CTGAACTCAGCGTATGTTGTCTCTTGAGGCTTGGTGACTGGCACGTAATGGTCAAATTGCTTGATGAACAACGGTCTTTAGTACCATGTGGCTTGTGACTCGTCAGCAGATGTGCGATTGCGGGATTTGCATAAGATCAAGGAACGAGTTCAGTCCTTACTTTTCTCATCTGATTTTTTTTTTTTTTTTTGAAATATGAGAAGAGCGGAGAATGCTTCTCAAAAGGGAGATACAAACTACTTATTCTTAGCTTCTTAATAATTTTCATAAATAGTGTTTTAGCTATAATGCTAACTCGGGTTGCGTCTTTGATTAAGCCAGGCGGCGCTAAATGGGTCGGCGGTCGAGTAAACTTAGTAAATTTGTAAAGAAAAATATTTTACTTTGGATGCAGTTCTGTGGTCGGCAGTAGAGCAAGAAGAAGTAAATAGTACTTGACTGAGTACTTGTAGTTAGAGAGTGTAAAATGAACAGAAGGCTTTCTCGTTGATAATGAGTGTAACATGGGTTGAAATTTTGATTTCGTAGTCCCAATATTTATATATGTCTCCTTTTATTTCAAATAAATCTTGAATAAAAATCTCTTCTGTATCATCCTGTGCCGAGAGGTATTTCAAGAGGTTAAAAATGCTTAGTTTTGAGAGAAATTGAAGGATCTAGAGACGAAGAAATTAATATGGAAAAAAAAAGTCCTAAATAAACGTAGAAAGATTTTAAGTACCTTTAGTTACCCTTTTCTGTGCGTCTTCAAGATCACTTTATAACTTAACTTTAGGCCTTAATTTCTCGTTCCCTTAAATTCTCGGATTTTTTTACTGTTGTCAGTAGCGCCTTATATATTGTTTGTCGTTTTTGATGTATAATGCATTAATACAAGATAAGTTATGTAAATTGGGCAAATATGTGTATCATGTAATTAAACAGTGAGGTAGGTACTTTGTCGATAAATGAGGTAGAGTAAGAGGAAAGTAATTTATGTTTGTGTTTGATGTTAGAGAGAGGAAGACACACATATATCTATCTATATATATATATATATATATTTATGTTTATATATACGTATATGAAATATATCAATATCTCTCTCTATATATATAGATATGTATGCATATATACTCATATATATATATATATATATATATATATATATATATATATATATATATATATATATATATATATAATGTGTGTTTACGTTTATATGAATATATATATATATATATGACAAAAAATATATATGTGTGTGTATATGTATGTGTATATGTATATGTGTGAATATAAATATTTACATACATGTATATATACACATATATATATTTATATATACATATATGCATATATATATGTAAATCTACACACACACACACACACACATATATATATATATATATAGAGAGAGAGAGAGAGATTAAGCCTGCTGAAAAGCCTCTTCTCCTCCCCCCCTCCCCCTCCTCCTTCAGGAACACCCAGACAGACTTCCTTTCGATCAAGGTCAACCAGTCAGCTTCCCTGGAGGAGATCGAGGCAGTTGAGTCCAAGAACGTGTCGATGTCCGTGGAGCGCCTAGGACCCGAAATGCAGCACTATTTTTTCCTCAACAATCGCGGTCCGACGCCTCTGAGGAACACGAAGGTATGGGTGTGGGCGGCTGGCTGGCTGGCGGGAGGGATGGGAGGAATGTATGTATATATCTGTGAAAATTAAATAATGGAGGGGGATATACGGATATAGCGAGGGCTTTTTCGCTTTGTCTGTCTTGACGAAAGAAGTAAAGCGGAAAGGCATTTGGCTTATTCGTGTTTCCTTCGTTGTTTTGTGGTCAATTTGTTTAGCATGAATCTTGTACCTATATTTGTATACCCACACACACACACACGCACGCACGTACATACACACACATGCATACACACACATGCACACACACACACGCACACGCACACACACACACACACACCCACCCACCCTCACATACAAACACACGCACGCACTCCCTTCCACTCCCTCAAGACACACTCAGAAAATAACACCAGATTCCCAAAAGCGACGATCACTGTGGAAAAGGTTTCTCGTTCGCCCAGCTGCAAGGGAGGAGCTCAGAGTAGCCACTGACCAGCGAAGGAGGCTGGTGAGAGTTAATTTGCCGTGGTATTAACTGAAGTGGATTTTAAAGATGGGTATATATATATATATATATATATATACATACATATATATGCATGTTTATCTGCATATAGACACACACTCCAACAGACTGCTTTCTTGCAGCTGGACATTTTCCTCCCCCTCTTCAACGGCGGAAAACGGATGAGCTACTTGTACAGACTGCCGCTGACTTCCGGTCCCATCAGGTGCTCTCAGCTGCCGCTTAATTCGCTCTCACTTACGGTAGGTCTGGTTATTGATGTGTATTTGGTAAGGAAGAGATATTTTGTTTATAAACTGTAAAGGATCTGTTTTCTCTCTCTTTCTCTCTCTCTCTCTCTCTCTCTCTCTCTCTCTCTCTCTCTCTCTCTCTCTCTCTCTTTTCTTTTCTTTCTTTTTTTTTGGTTATGGTTACACCCTGTCTATATTTAGATAAGCGGGTAATCTATTTGATAATGGATTAAAAATCTGTGTGAGGAATGATATGTTAAGAGGACAAAGGATAATTTTCTGTTTGTGTTTTGCTTGCGTGTGTGTGTGTGTCCCAAACTTTATGAAGGAAGATCTGCTAAATATGAATGATATAGTTGACCAAACTATAAGAAATATAGTAATAAATTATATTTTCTCATATCATGATATGACAATATATTCATATCATTTTCCTCACTGCTTTTATATATATATATATATATATATATATATATATATATATATATATATATATATATATATATATATATATATATATATATACATACATACATACATACATATATATATATATATATATATATATATATATATATATATATATATATATATATATATATATATATATATATATATATATATATATATATATATATATATATACATTTATTGATATTTGCTTCAATCGTTTCTGTACATACACCGACAAAATCGACGACCGTATCATGGCTATATTCGTAAGCATAACTGTATCTTCAGCCCATTAAAAAATAATAATAATAATAAAAAAAAAACCTTCGAAACCCCAGCCACCACAGAGGGAGCTTCATGGAGCGTCGACTGAGCGTGGGGAGAGCTTTTCCTTCACTGAACATCAGTCGGAAAATGTTCAAGGTTTGTTGTCATGGTAACTACTTTGTTGGGAGTGGTGTGATATTGGAATTTTGAGGATAGTGAGGTTTGTTGGTGATATTTTGTTAGTTTTATAAGTGTTATTGAGGATAGTGATGATTATGATAATTGTGATGGTGATGATGATTGTAATGATTATAAGTATCTTTTTTTTTTTTTTTGGGGGGGGGCAATATCATTGTTGTTAGTATTATAGTTATAATAAGAATAAGAATGAAAATGATTGTGATAATTGTCATAATAGTAATAACAATAATTATGATAAACATCATGATTATTATGAATCATCATCCTCATTATCAATAACAGCTACAATAGTAATAATCTTATTAATACTATTTTGATAACAAAGATGACAATAATTATTTGTCACCAAACCAAAACGCATTAATATTCCGCCAATACATCTGATACAATGAATTGAAAAAAAAATAAAAAAAAATAAAATAAAAAAAAAATAAAAAAAAAATATCTATCGTCATATTCTAAATCCACCAATATATTCCAGCTCGCCGTAGAAGATCAGCAGAACAGCCTACCACAACACCACAAAACGACTACCCTACGTCGGAGTACCTTTACAGTGACCTTTACACGGATTATAGTGACTACTACTACTACAATTACTACGGGAATGCTCCGCTCTCTGAAGGGCGGGATACAGTGGAGCCCGTTTCGCAGAATACGGAGACATTTGCGTAAGTGCTTGGATAAGGATGGTGTGGTGAAGATTTTGGCTGTGGATACTTACACATATATACACGTATGCACGCACGCATACACACACACAAACACGCATGCACGCACGGACGCACGCACACGTACACACACACACACACATACACACACACAAACACAAACACGCATACATACTCGGACACACACAAACACGCGCGCACGCTCGCATGCACACACACACGTACACACACACACACACTACGCACACACACACGTACACACACACACACACACACACACACACACACACACACACACACACACACACACACACACATATATATATATATATATATATATATATATATATATATATATATATATATATATATATATATAAAAAGAGAGAGAGAGAGACAGAGAGAGAAACAGAGAGAGAGAGAGAGAGACAGACAGACAGAGAGAGAACGAGAACAAGAACAAGAACAAGAACGAGAACGAGAACGAGAGCGAGAGAGAGAGACAGAGAGAGAAAAAAAATAATAATGAGCAACAGAAGAATCACAACTTTTCAGTCTGTTCAACAACCTATTTTCCTCGACAGAAGCAACGAGGATGACTCACTCCAGAAGCTGGTTTTCTGTGAAGACCCAAGATGCAGAATGACGTAAGTAGCCTTTGCACGTATTATGACATTTTGTTTCGTGTTTAGAGAGAGAAAGATAGATAGATAGATTAGTAAAGATAGATTAATAGATAGATTAGTACATAGAGAGGTGTACGTGTATGAGTATATCTGTGTAGGTAGATAGACAGATAGATAGAGGAAAAGAAAAAACGAGAGAAAGAGAGAGAGAGAGAGGAGGAAGAGAGAAAACGAGAGAAAGAGAGAGAGGAGAAAGAGAGAAAACGAGAGAGAGAGAGAGAGAGAGAGAGAGAGAGAGAGATAGAAAGAGAGAGAGAGATAAATAGATAGAAAATGATAAATAGATAGATATACGGAGTGTCAAAGAGAAAGTTTTTCGCAACTTGGAATTTCGTAAAAATCGAGAAATTCTTTTATTCTGTGGACCACAACCAGACTTGAAATAGATGCTGTGCATTCATCTCTTGCGTAAGTGATGTGGAGAGAGGGAGAGAGAGAGAAAGAGAGAGAGAGAGAGAGAGAGAGAGAGAGAGAGAAAACGAGAGAGAGAGAGAGAGAGGAAGAGAGAAAACGAGAGAATGAGAGAGAGAGGAGGAAGAGAGAAAACGAAAGAAAGAGAGAGAGAGAGAGGAGGAAGAGAGAAAACGAGAGAAAGGGAGAGAGAAGAGGAAGAGAGAAAAGAGAGAGGAGGAAGAGAGAAAACGAGAGAAAGAGAGAGAGAAAAGGAAGAGAGAAACGAGAGAAAGAGAGAGTGAGAGGAGGAAGAGAGAAAGAGAGAGAAAGAGAGAGAGGAGGAAGAGAGAAACGAGAGAAAGAGAGAGTGAGAGGAGGAAGAGAGAAAGCGAGAGAAAGAGATAGAGGGGAGGTAGAGAGAAAGCGAGATAAAGAGAGAGAGGGGAGGTAGAGAGAAAGAGAGAAAAGAGAGAGGAGGAAGAGATAAAATGAGAGAAAGAGAGAGAGAGGAGGAAGAGAGAAAAGAGAGAAAACAAGAGAAAGAGAGAGAGAGAGAGGAAGAGAAAACGAGAGAAATAGAGAGAGAGGAGGAAGAGAGAAAACAAGAGAAAGAGAGAGAGAGAGGAGGAAGAGAAAAAACGAGAGAAAGAGAGAGAGAGGAAGAAGAGAGAAAAAAAGAGAAAGAGAGAGAGAGGAGGAAGAGAGAAAACGAGAGAAAGAGAGAGAGATAAGGAAGAGAGAAAACGAGAGAGTGAGGAGGAGGAGGAAGAGGGAAAACGAGAGAAAGAGAGAGAAGAGGAAGAGAGAAAGAGAGAGAAAGGGGGAAGAGAGAAAACTATAGAAAGAGAGAGAGGAGGAAGAGAGAAAACGAGAGAAAGAGATATAGGAGGAAGAGAGAAAATGAGAGAAAGAGAGAGAGAGGAGGAAGATAGAAAACTATAGAAAGAGAGAGAGAGAGAGGAGCAAGAGAGAAAACGAGAGAAAGAGAGAGAGGAGGAAGAGAGAAAACGAGAGAAAGAGAGAGAGGAGGAAGAGAGAAAATTAGAGAAAGAGAGATAGAATAAAAGAGAGAGAGGAGAAAGAGAAAGAGAGAGAGAGAGAGGAGAAAGAGAAAGAGAGAGAGAGAGAGGAGGAAGAGAGAAAACGAGAGAAAGAGAGAGAGAGGAGGAAGAGAGAAAACGAGAGAACGAGAGAAAGAGAGAAAAAGAAAATATATTCCTTAAACTATTCACCATAACCATTGATATATTTCAGATGTGATATTGATTTACTCAAAGCACACGAGACTGTTAAGATCTCGATTCCAAGTTACATCGTTATTGCAGGACTCAACCGGGTATGTGAGCAGTCAAAGTTGCATGCAATCACTATGATGTAATTAAGTATCATATGGTCTCGCCCCAACATTTTAATTTCTCTCATTAGTTTCCTTTTCACACTTATCTTTGCCCTATTGCCTCTTATTTATTTTCACCTTTCTTTTCTACTACTTTAATATTCTCCCCTTCTCAAAAAAAAAAAAAAATAAATAAAAAGAATCATACGAAAAATGATATATAATTCGCACGGTCTCTGACGTTTGGTATCCACACGAATATAATTTTTTGACCACACGAATATATATTTTTTTGACCACACGTATATAATTTTTTGTCCACACGAATGTAATTTTTTGACCACACGAATATATATAATTTTTTGACCACACGAATATAATTTTTTGACCACACGAATATATATATTTTTTTACCACACGAATATATATATTTTTGACCACACGAATATAATTTTTTGATCACACGAATAAAAAATAATTGACCACACGAATATATATTTTTTTTTAACTCCACGAATATATATAATTTTTTTACCACACGAATATAACTTTTTGACCATACGAATATAAAATTTTGACCACACGAATATAATTTTTTAACCACACGAATATAATTTCTTGACCACATGAATATAATTTTTTGACCACACGAATATATATTTTTGACCAAACGAATATATATATATATATATACATTTTTTACCACACGAATATAATTTTTGTTTACCACACGAATATATATTTTTTGACCACACCAATATAATTATTTGACCACACGAATATAATTATTTGACCACACAAATATAATTTTTTGACTACACTAATAAAAAAGAATTGACCACACGAATATATTTTTTTGACCACACGAATATATTTTTTTTTTACCACACGAATATAATTATTTGACCACACAAATATAATTTTTGACTACACTAATAAAAAAGAATTGACCACACGAATATATTTTTTTGACCACACGAATATAATTTTTTTTTACCACACGAATATAATTTTTTGACCACACGAATATAATTTTTTGACCACACGAATATTTTTTTTTTACCACACGAATATAATTATTTGACCACACAAATATAATTATTTGACCACACGAATATAATATTTTGACCACACAAATATAATTATTTGACCACACGAATATAAAATTTTGACCACACGAATATTATTTTTTAACCACACGCATATAATTTTTTGACCACACGAACAAAAAAAAAATTACCACACGAATATAATTTTTTTGACCACACAAACATAATTTTTTGACCACACGAATATAATTTTTGGACCACACGAATATATATTTTTTACTCTTACAACAGCTGGGCTATCGCAAAGTACGACTAGTGACAGCGATTCGTGTCAAAGTCATTCAGGAAAACACTACGATTATCAACCCGGTTTCCACTGCAGATACCTACGTTACCCTCATTAGCCCCCAGGTAAGATAATTGATAATTAATGACTGATTATGGTGATTAGAGGTGTTTTTTATCGTTTACAGTGATTGTAATATGATGATTTATGAGGGTAGTTGTTATAGTGAAGTATGTATTTAATTTTTTTTTTATGTCGTTGGTGGTAATAGTAATGATGGTGATTATGATAGTGATTTTGACTATATTTATAAGGATGCTGAAATATAATGATACTTATGATAATGGTAATGATGATCATAATAATAGTAATGATAATGATAAGGATGATGATAATAATGATACTAATAGAAACGGTAAAAATAATGATGATAAATATGACAATAATGACAATACTAATAAGAATAATGATAATATTAATGATAAGAGTAATGGTAACAGTAATCATAATGATGATGATAATGATGATTAAAAACAATAGATTATTGCAATCACAATAATGACGATAAAAGGACAGCCATAGACATGATAAAGATAATGAGACAAATGATATCGAATCAAGATGGCGATATTAATGTAAAAAAAAAAAAAAAAAAAAAAAAAAAAAAAAAATCCTAACAAATTCTAACAACAGAAAATCCAAAAAAAATAATAACACTAATGCTAATACGATCGGATATTCCTTCCTTCCTTTTTTCAGAGTGCAGGATTCACCGATATTCCTCTGTGGATCCTTCTCCTGGCGGTTCTGTTTGCCCTTCTTGTCATTCTGCTGATCATTGCCGGCTTGTGGAGGGTTGGTATAGGCCTATGGGTTAATTGTTGTGTTATCTGTGCGCATATACTGTATTTGTATATACACATCCACGCATGGACGTTTGTAAGCATGCTTGTCCGCGATATACAGACACTTACTCACATACTTATTCTCTTTTTCTCTCTTTCTCTTTCTCTCTCATTCTCTCACTCTCGTTCTCTCTATCTCTCTCATTCTCTCTCTCTCTCATTTTCTCTATCGCTCTCTCTCTCTCTCTCTTACACACTCTCTCTATCTATCTATCTCGTCCACACACACACACACAAACAAACAAAAAACAAAACATAAACACATATCTCAAAGTTCATTATATCCTTACTAATTAATCCCTTCCCTTTTGATCCCCCTCCTCCTTTTCCTCCTCCTCCTCCTCCTTCTCCTCCTCCTCCTCCTCCTCCTCCTCCTCCTCCTCCTCCTCCTCCTCCTCTTCCTCCTCTATCCAGGCCGGGTTCTTCAAGCGGAACCGGCCGCCCACAGGAGAGAAGAGAGAGAGTCTTATCCACCAGGAGTTCGTTGTGTGCAAGCCCGATACGGACCTAGACGAGTTGCAGTCTGCAGGACACTAGGATCAGCGGAGCATTCGTTGCAGATTGTTGCATGACGTGGCTTGTAGACGGGAAGGGGAGGGATGAGGGAGGGGAGGGGGGGCATGGAAGGATATGTGTTCAAGGTGGATAGTGGGGGGGAAAAAGTGGATGGGAATGGGTGGAAGAAATGTTCAGATTGAGATTTGAGGAAATACTGCGGTGGAAGTGGAAGTGGACGGGTAGGGAAAGAGGAAGAGGAGGAAGGAAAAGGAGAGGTAGAAGGAGAGCAAGAAGAAATGGTAGAGAAGTGGAGGAGAAGGAGACTTAAGAAGTGGAGCAGGAGGAGAAGGAGAAGAAAAGCCAGATTTGCGGAGCAGATGCTACGCCGGGTTTATGCTCCGCAAATCTGGCTTATTCTTATCCTTATCCCTCTCCTGCTCCACTTCCTAAGCCTCCCCTTCCACAGGAGAAGATAAAAGTGGAGACAGCAGGTGGAGACAAGTCTGAGAAGTGGAGAAGAAGTGGAGGTAATATTCCCTTTGATTTTATCTCCATGTAATAAACATAAAGCAAATAACTAATACATAAATACTTTTCCTGAGGTCTCCAAACAAAGCTATTTATTGTTTCTATTGTAAGAATCTTTTGTATATTTAAATAACATACTAAGCTTTTCTTCGTGTTTAACTAGTCAAGCACTGTTCTCTTTCTATCCGATTCCAGATCAATCTTTTATCCTTAACTATGATAATTAATACAAGAAAATACACTAAGATATGAAATTGTATGTGTGTGAACTGTAGTAGATACAACAATAGCATTAGCTTAGCACCAATATGGATTAATCCTTATGGGTGAAATATACAATACCCTTTGTAGTTTGTTCGTCCTGTGATGTAGTTAAGGCCACTGTAGAATATGGAAATATTAATGTGGGATATGACATCTTTTATGTAGATGGGATGAGAAAAAAAATACTTTCTACTTTCAATTTCTGTTTAGTTTTTAAGCTATGAGATTTCTTGCCTATGGGAATGGAAACTTGCATGTCTGTGTGCAAATTGTTGAGTTGCGCATACATACTCTTGTGTGTGTGTGTGTGTGTGTGTGTGTGTGTGTGTGTGTGTGTGTGTGTGTGTGTGTGTGTGTGTGTGTGTGTGTGTGTGTGTGTGTGTGTGTGTCTCTCTCTCTCTCTCTCTCTCTCTCTCTCTCTATATATATATATATATATATATATATATATATATATATATATATATATATATATATGTATATATATATATATATATATATACACATACATATACATATATATATATATATATATATATATATATATATATATATATATATATACATATATGTGTGTGTGTGTGTATGTGTGTGTGTGTGTGTGTGTGTGTGTGTGTATGTGTGTGTGTGTTTGTGTGTGTGTGTGTGTGTGTGTGTGTGTGTGTGTGTGTGTGTGTATGTATGTGTGTGTGTGTGTGTGTGTGTGTGTGTGTTTCTATATCTATCAGTCTATCTATCTGTCTATCTATCTATCTGTATATATATATATATTTATAACTATACATATCTATATATATATATATATATATATATATATATATATATATATATATATATATATATATATATATATATATATATATATATATATATATATATATATATATATATATATATATATATATATATATATATACACATATATACATATACATATATATATGAATGTATGTAAGTGTATGCACAAACAAGAACCTACTTGTGGGTCAGAACAGCCAAGGAATGGAATATAGTATATCTTCGTACTGAGTCAGCTGGTGTGATTTGGTGCCAAGCATTGTGAAATGTAGGTGATATTGTGATACCTGATTAGGTGAAGTTGATTTACTTAATAAAAAAGCCTGAAACATGTAAGAACATGTCGTATTATTTAAGAAAACCTTGTGAGGAACGAGGACATATGCATACTACGATGATGATAGGGATAAAAATTATAATGATGGTAATAATTATATTGATATTTATAATGGTGATAAAGGAAAGGATTGTGTTATCATTATTATCATCATTATCAATATCATTATATATATATATATATATATATATATATATATATATATATATATATATATATATATATATATATATATATATGCACACACACACACACATAACTCTAAACCTTTATTTTTCACATGGTCCATTTACACAGGAGCTTCTACAACTGAATGGATTTCCACGTTTAATAGGACCTGGGACCATTTTGTTACCAGCCAAGTCATCACCCATTAACATCCTTACTCATAGAATGGGAAGTCCAAAACTTACCCTAACTTCAGCATTGCCATTCATAAATCCACTCCCAAGGTTCACTTCATGTAATGGGACAGCCATACCTGATCTTGAACCTTTTATACATACCTCTCTATACGAGTAAGACTTCCTTGTCTACTCTAATATTTTTTTTAGGATCGAACGTTGTTGATTCGACCCAGCATCTCTCAAATATATACTAAGATATATAATTTTCTTATCAGGACTATTATTAAGACTAACCTTACCTTCATATACAAATGGCTCAAAATCCATAGGTTTTGACTCACCTGTGACCAATTGTGACCAATTTCTTCTTCACTCTGTCGGTTATAATATAGGATATAATTTCCCTGAGACCTGGGATACTTTTTTGAGCGTGCCCCTGGCCCCAAAAAAAGATAATAATCTGGACTAGGTGGCTTAATATCATAATAGGTTTTGACGCCTGGCTCTCTCTTAAAATAATCTGGACTAGGTGGCTTAATATTATAATAGGTTTTGACGCCTGGCTCTCTCTTAAAATAATCTGGACTAGATGGCTTAATATTATAATAGGTTTTGACGCCTGGTTCTCTCTTAAAATAATCTGGATGAGGTAGCTTAACATTTTTATAGGTTTTGACACTCATAGTTCCTCTCAAAATGCTGGTAATATTTGTCATAATTCTGGCTTTCACTATCCCTTATCACTCTTTGTTTATGTGATATATCCCCCTTATACAATGTGTGTGCCACATCGAGGTGTTCAGTCAACCAAGCTTCATTCATCCGTGGCTTCACTGTTCTTACTGATCTCAAACCCAAATACCAGGATGTACTTCCTCCTCCATAGTATAGCGTCTGTGCGTCTGGGTCTCTTCCAATGGACAACAGTTGTGAAAGACAAAACTGGAGAGTTGTGAATTTATAAAAAGTCTTGTTACAAAGATACGCTTGTATCGTTTACCAGTGACTGACAGGCAGGATAATTGTCCAAATAAAACACAGGGTAGGACTTCCAGGAAAGCTGGACGACTACTCACAGTCTGCCCAATGCCAAGGAAAGTAAAGGAACGAAGAATTAATTCTCAACTATTATTATCAACCACAGGGTCTGGAATCCAAGTATTTTTTCACTTCCAACAATATTTCATAAGTTCCTACAACCTGTCGAGGGAAGGATAGACACTCAAAATAAAAGAACCAGCAACGACATATCTTTCCTGTTTAGACTTTATCTAACTTTACCTATAGTGTAGAAGGTTATCCCTTGTCCAAGACTTGTATAAACGAGAATCACACCCACAAAAGAAGAATCCTCAAGACACATTTCCTCGAAGCTGCTTTGAATAATACTTTGAAACTCTGGAGATTCGTCTGGTGCCAACCCACCGATTGAGCTGATGTTATGTTGTTGCAGCTGTTCTTGCTTTTACGCTTTGTTGCAAGCATTATTATGGGGCACTCTGACCCATAATCTGCTGTTGTGCCTGTTGTCTCAGCAAGCAACGCCGGAATCAGAATTGCTTTCAGAGAGAGAGAGAGAGAGAGAAAGGCAGAGAGAGTCAGATACACACACACACTCACAAACACACACACACACACACACACACACACAGATTGAGAGAGAGAGAAAGAAAGGGAGGAAGGGAGGAAATATTCAAACATACACACATACACAGGGAGAGAGAAACAGAGACAGAGACATAGACAAAGAGAAATAAGGGCCAGGTCAAGTATAGTCGAATGAGTATAGTGCAAGTATAGTCCGTGTTTTGAATTCGTCGTTAGTGTTCCGTCTGTTACAGAGTGGAAGAGACTCAAAAGAGGAGACAGGCCGAAGGCAAAAAATATAAAAAAAGAAAAAGAAAAAAATATATATATATAAACATACAGTACATATATATATATATATGGCCTATGGAACAAGGGTAAAAGGGCTAAATCAAACACATTCCGGGGATTATTTTGAGTGTAAGCTAGAGAGATACATGGTCCATGACAGACACTGAACATACAGTAGTATTTGGCGTGGAGGCGTTTCGAAAGGTTGCGGTCAGGAACGATAAGACATAAGCAGATAGATAGGTAGATAGATAGAAAGATAGATGGAGAGAGAGAGAGAGAGAGAGAGAGAGAGAGAGAGAGAGAGAGAGAGAGAGAAAGAAAGAGAGATACATGGAGAGAACATAGCTTCTATCTCTGTCTCTCTAACACACAAACACACATAAAGATATATGTTTATAGGTATATAGATAGATAGATCGTATGGCAAAGCCACGTTTCTAGCTATCTTCATATTTTTTTAAGATAATTTCTTGTACATCAAGAGTACATCACAGGCTGGAATCAAATATACTACATATACAAATATTCCTAATATGTTGTGTAGGTGCTATATCATGTAAACTGAAGGTAATTATATGGAGTCATGAGATATGTTAAATAGAGTATGAAGAGGTTAGCTGGTAATGGGGGGGCCTTTTTATGAGGTTTGTTATGGACACTTATTAACAGGCTACTAGTGATACAGTATCACATAATAACTAAGTCATTGTAATTATATTTACATACTGAATAACTTATATGTTATACAAAGTCCACTATCCAATATCTATGCAAATGTTTTATGCACCAATTTGGACTGTTATCAGTATGAATAATGAATTAAAAGAAAAAAATCCTTCAAGCATCACAGAAGAAGATAACTTTTAACCATTCCTATTTCATCAGAATCATTAATTTGTTTTTACCTTCTTTTTTTTTACTATTATCCCTGATAACGTACAGACTTGATGATCCCTAAATCTAAATTCCTTTAACTGTTTTTGTGTAAGAAACTTGATGATAAGCATTTATTTACCCTTCCTTCTGGGTATATATGTGTGTATAAGCAACTACAGTCTTACATATATGTGTATAAGAAACTACAGTCGTATACATAATAGTATAAGCAACCAAAGCCGTACACATATAGAACGTATCCAAATTCTCGCGCCCCCGAGTCGTAGCATCGTAAGCGACGTAAACACGCGTGTTGGCATTGGCGATGTCCAGGGAGTGTCGTCGAGACTCCTTCCTCTTCCAGAGACTATGATCCCCATTATTTCCGATTTGCTTGCCCAGCCCGGGGTCATGGTGGGCATGGGGTTGGGCGTGTGTATAGGCTTCTTCATGAGAGGTTCCTTGCTGGGAAATGGAGAGACGGTGGAAGAGGGAGACGACGATGATAACGACGGTGGATGGGATGAGGTGAGAGAGAGAGATTGTCTCGTCTCGAGGTTGAGTTATTTTGTTTATGTTCGTTGGATTATGGATTATGGGTTTCTTATCTTATGGGCTTTCTTTTGCTTAAGAGGTTGTTAGGGAGAGAGGTAGTCTGATGATGACCTGGGAGAAAGCGTGACGCAATATTTTTTGAATTATGAGGTATTATGTAGATAGTAACAGTTAAACCATATTTGCTTACTAATCCTTGCAATTCAGTGCGGTTATACTATGTTATTTGTGCTATAATAAAGTCTAATTTGACAAAAACATGATAGTATGATAGAGCTTGATGACCTCCACAGGGAATTATTGCCAAGTAGGGAACTAGTCCGAGCAGAATCCTCACAAATATCCTGGGACGGGATTGTTGGCCTTTGCCAGAGTGCCAAGACCATTATGTCATTATATGTGATCCTATTTTGAAGGTTAACTGATTTAGTTTGGAAGTTTTATTGGTTAGATATAAGTCTATGCAAAAGAGATTAATGTGGAACGAACAAGTATTATTTCAGCTGCACAGCATGACATGTAATTTGGAGATCTTTGATAGGAGTGCATCACGTGGAATGTAATATCTTCGTTGATGTGATTTGATATTAATTTGACTTACAGTGAGATATCTGGTTTGAATGGCTGCAGGTGTAGATTGATTCTGATATGTTTAAGGATTATGCCTCAGTCTAGTTATGTTTTTATTATTATTTCATTCTGTGTGAAAAATAATGTTTGGAAGGTTTTGGCACCAAGCAGTACGTGGCCATTTATAGTTGTGAATATGATATTTATATATCAAATTACAATATGAAGACATTTTTACAAAATATATTGATTTGACAGGATGGCTTCTTGGCAGAGGGTTCTGGTGAATACAAGCTGGTACTTGTGGTACGAAGTGACCTCAAAATGGGAAAGGGAAAAGTAGCAGCCCAGGTGAGTCTCTTTCAATATCATGTTATTTTATAAAGTTCTTTCTCTCTTTTAGTAATTTTAGAAGACCAAAATTTAGATAACATTATGCTTGTCTTGTGAGTGGATACTGTGGGTATAGTGAAGGCTAGAAGTATAGAATTTAAAATGTTTGGCCAATTTGTTATGAATTTGTTGGGGTAGCAGTGTTTGTGGTGTGCATTGATATTAGTGATGCTTTGAGTAAAGTCTAATTTCTATGACTTTACGAGAAAGTATGTCTTTGAACCTCTGAAATTAGAGTACCTACATATCAGTACCTACATTGAACCTCTATAGGATTTTGATCTTATATTTAGGCACCCTTTGGTGAAGGAAGGAAACTGTATGTAATCCCCACTTGATAATAAGAAATCTTTGTGATATTTTCAACTCTCATGAGGTATATTTTGATCTGTAGATTCTAAAAACACTGCTGATTAGTAGTGCTGATTGAGTCAAGATTAGACGAAAGGGATTTTTTTGTATGATGATCGGACATACCTGCATTAGATTATATGACGGTGTTTCCTTTCAGGGGACTTATATTTTTGTGTGTATATCGATAGATGTTTTTTTCTTTTTCCGCTTTTATTCTTACTGGAAGGAGAAATCAAATCTCAAGTACTTGTGCATAAAAAAAAAGGAAAAAAGAAAAAAAATGTGAATAACAGGAAAAAAGCTTTACTGAAAATGTGAAGTACAGGCCACAACTATTTTTATTACTGGTTTAGAGGTTTTTTTTTCTCTCTCTCTTTTTTTTCTTTCTTTCTTTCTTTCTTTCTTTCTTTCTTTCTTTCTTTCTTTCTTTCTTTCTTTCTTTCTTTCTTTCTTTCTGTCTTCTCCCAATTGCCTCAAGTGACCTGCTGTGCCACATTCTATATATTTTTTATAAAGTCTTGTGAGAGATAATTATAAATGAGGAATTTCAAAGTTTTTTTTCCAAGACATTTTAATTTTCACTGGACAAAAACAAAGAAAAAAAAAGAAAGATAAAAGTATCATAGATAACCTCCTTGAAATTTAAAGACCAAAACTATCTTATTAATGTAAAATTGAAGTCTGAGCTTCTATTAGGAGATGAAGAAAATGCATAACAAAATGTATGTATTTGAAACTTTTAATACACATGCAATTCTTCTTCTTCTTCTTCTTCTTCTTTTTTACTTAAATCATTTCCATTATTATTACATTTCCATTATTACACAAAATAAATATTTTGCACAGAAAACACAGAAAAGGGATTTTTTTTCAGAAGTGCTAGCTTTGTAGAGCATCTGCCAAATTGAGGTGAGATAGACAGTAAAGCTAAAAGTATTTTCAAAGAGGCTTGTAGATGTGGATTCCAAAAAATTGTTGTATGGATTCTGAAAAATTGTTGCTATGCATAATGTTCAAATATAAAGGATGCATCACCTTACGATATGATGCAGAAATATTTCATTCATTAAATGAAGATGATGATACTAATACTATTGGTAATAATACTATCTTCGTTGCCAGCTAGATGTCTAGCGTTGACAGATCCAGACTAGAAATTTACATATTATTGAATTTTGAGAAAGAAAGATAAAGAAGGATGTTAAATGTATCAGTATAATTTCCTTAGCTGTAGATGCATTATATGAAATAAGTATCGATTGATTTACTTATTTTTGCAATGACTTGATTTTAAGATATTATATATCCTTATCAAAGTAGATATTCTATTTAACTCTTTCCTTCCTATTTTCATTTCTTTTATGATTATTATTAGCATTGTTGTTATTGTATTATTACTAGCATTATCATTTTCATATCTATTTCTAAGCCTCCCCTTCTCGCGCAAGTAATATGACTATTATTTGATACCTTTATCTTTTTCTTTCTAAAATTTTCAGTGTTCCCACGCAACCCTGAAGGCCTTCAAACAGTCGCAGAAGTCCTGCCCGAAGATTCTGAGGAAGTGGGAGCTAAATGGACAGCCAAAGGTAAATACGTTGATGGGATTTTTGTGATGTAGAAGAGAAATAGGATTAACGAAGAGTGACGTTCTTATGATTGTCATCAAGACGTAAATCAGGTTTGTTGATAATGAAGAATATTGTTCAGAATAAAAAGCTCGTAATGCTATTCAGTGGGGAAGTAATTTATTTTTTGGTATTCAAAAATCATCATGATGTTATTTTTGCAATTCTCGTCATAACTTAGATCATGTTTGTGATGACTAATCCCATCTCCTTTGGCTCACAGGTCGTAGTGAAGTTGGACGACGAGGCTCAGATGCTGGACTTGGCTGGATTGGCGAGGGAGGTTGGTCTGACCGTGAGCCTCATCCAGGATGCTGGTCGCACTCAGATTGCCCCTGGCTCGCGAACTGTCCTAGGGGTTGGCCCAGGACCAGCTGACCTCATCGATCAAATTACCGGTCACCTCAAACTTTATTAGGGGTTTTTAATTTATTTTTGTTGATGAGTGAGATATGTCTGACTCATAAATACTGTGATGATGTTTATTGGCTGGTTATCATAATTTTGATAATATATAGAAGATAAATAAACAAAAACAGCAAAATCCATGGCTTCTTGATACAACCTTCATATCATGAGAAATACTTAACTCATTACAAATGGGTGTCATGATATACGTGATGACACGAGTTAGGCCTAACAGGTGGGTGGCAATTCATACATGACGCGACATCAGGATCTGCTCACAGTTGAAGCATGCTCACAGTCAGGAAGTATTATGGCTGTAACGGTGCTAGCTTCAGAGCTACAGGGTTCCAAAATCAGCCTAAACCCTTGTTTTGTGATGGATATATGGAGAAATATTCTTTAGGCTAGTCTGCACTGCCCGGAAACGTTTTCCCTGTCTCTTTAATTTTTAGCCGGTGAGGCCAGCATCTTAGACCACACATCCTGACTGCCAGTTAGGTCGTTAAGTAGGCACCCCATCCACATTGGGTTAATTTGGAATCGTTTTCTTAGTGATAAGATTTTCAAATGATAAAGGGAATCTTGCTCGTTACATTATTCATGTATAATAACACATTCTATCGGGAAATGGTAATTGATTAAGAAGACTTAATTCCTCTCTGTGGTAATTAGTAAAGTTAATAAGGATTGTATTGTGATATTGGTGCAAAGGTATTGTAGCAGATTAGTTGATCAGTTTCAGAGTAGGTTAAGGATCAGTGTCCGAGCAAGCTTTAGTTTAATGATTCTACTACATTCTGCCGTTTTTTTTTTAAGTGGTTGACTTACAAATTTCTCTATAATTTACTGTAAACAAGGAAGTAATAAATTTGAGGCATTGAATTTACCTTCATTATGAATATATATTTTTTTTTCCATTGACCTCATTTGTTTGCAGCAAATTATATGTACACATTTGGGACTGCATTGTCTAAAGAATGATGTTCTGGCATATAATTTCCTCTTTAACATTATCGCTGAAAATTCATAGAGCAGAAAGACTGGTATGTTGTCCCATGTGATTGAATGGAAGTGGAAAATTGATTGAAAATGCTCAAGATAATATTGTAGATGAGTTATGCTTTATGATAAAGTAATCAAATAATGTGGGTTTTGGAGGCTAGTCCTGTTTTTAGTTTTTATTACGGGTAAGGATGTCTGTTGTGTAACAGTGAATTAGCATAGATTTAGCCTTGTGGAAACAAAGTATCGTGCAAGCTGGAATAATGCTTTCTAAACATCTTATCAACAAATGTGGAAGAATCCATAGCAATGGAGAGCAATCATCTGGCTTGTAACGATTATGTTATCACAAAATCACCTCATCAACCGTCACCTGTGGTATTGATGTGTAATGTTTTCTTTTCACCAACTTCGGCCTCCGTCACTTGCAAAATTCCGATCAGACATGGACAAAGATTACCTCATGACCTTCCATCTCTCCTGTTGTTACATTCACTTTCATCTATGTGTGTTATGAAAACCTTATTCTCTATAAGTTCCTCCAATATTTGTGTCACAGACCGAGAGATGAATAAGATGTCCGTTAACATCTCCCCTTCCTCTAAACTGTAAACTTTCCCTCAAATAAATTGTCCAAATTAAAGTTGGCTTCCCTTCTCACCATTAGGACATTCAAGATGGAGAAAAACTCATGACTTTATTAGTAATAATTTCACTACCAATGCAGCTACTTAATAATTTATTGATTTTTGAATCATAAGCTTTCAACATGTTTGGTGTCTTGTGTAGAATTTAATAGTATACCTGTCTTTATACTAATAAAGATAATCTAAGAACTGTGCACTGTTGTTTCTACTTTTGCTTTAGAAATACATATTAGAAATGTACTCTTATCTGTATTCCTTACCTAGAACTTCCAAGTATAATGTTAGAAGACATAATTATTTTATAGTGTCACAACTACTATTAATGGTAAATGATTAAAGGGAAATTAGGGATGTTAGCAATACTTTTAGTGATGATAATCCAAGAAAAAGTAAAATTATTGACTAGTAATAATAATTTTGCATTTTCTTCAAGTCTGCATTCCTGGAACCCATTTTGAAATACAAATCTCCTTTCAATCCTATAATGTGCTTTACAGACTTCCAAAGAAAAAAACAAAAAACAAAAAAAAAATTATTAAAACACAATTTAATGAAAGATAGAAATACATCTTCCACATTTTGGCTCATAAGAAAATCTGAATATTTTTTCTTCTCTTTTCCCTTGGATGAGATTCAGTCAAAATATAATGACAGAATTTGACAGCAAAAGCTTCTAATTTAGATAGCTTTAGTTGTTTGTGTTATTTTTTTGAGGTAGGAGTTACTTCCAAAGAGATTGTTTTATTTAGCTGTACAAATTTTTTTTTATATACAGGCCAATTTTGCATGTATTCATGTACATTTACATACTTTCATATCTTACTTTGTAATGTATCTCGAGATTATCAAAATACATTTTTTTAAATAAGGAAATTCATATATATCCTTAAACATATTTGTTTCTTTGAATGAAAAAAGACTAAGAACCATCTCTACTGGCTAGATGCAGTGTGCCTTCAGAAGAATTCTCACAAAGACATGTACCAAAGTTCAATCAGGGACAGTCATGGTTGTATTAGTCTCATAAAAAATGAACCAAAAGTGCAGCCACTTAGAGAGGGTGACACTATTTCAGCCAATCCTTCTTCCTTTTTTCAGCTATAAGGGAATAAGGGTGTATGTCCTTTGGTTTTACTTTGCTTAATTATAGGCTTAAAGCCTCCCTTTCTTGCTCTTTCTTTTTCTAAATCTTTTTTTTTTGTGTGTGTGTGTGTGTGTGTGTGTGTGTGTGTGTGTGTGTGTGTGTGTGTGTGTGTGTGTGTGTGTGTGTGTGTGTGTGTGTGTGTGTGTGTGTGTGTGTGTGTGTGTGTGTGTGTGTGTGTGTGTGTGTGTGTGTGTGTGTGTGTGTGTGTGTGTGTGTGTGTGTGTGTGTGTGTGTGTGTGTGTGTGTGTGTGTGTGTGTGTGTGTGTGCGCACGCACGCGCATGCACATTTACAAATTTAATAGAGTAAAAAAAAAAAAAGGTCAAACACTCAATGATAATATTCATACACTATAGACACACATAGTCCCAAAAAGGCAGAGCCCGGGCTGGGGAACCAATGCTTTTGCTGCTGTCTTCCCCAGTGGTCCAACGTCTGACAGAAAGGATGACCATTTCTGAGTCTGGTCCATGAGTTGGAGAAAGGTTGGTAAAATTGCTTCTGAATTGTGAGCATAAAAAGGAAAAATATTATCCATGGGTAATAAAAGAAAGTTAGTTTTGAAAGGAGTAATCCTTGTTTTTTTTTCAAATATTTAATATAAAAATATATAAAGCACAAATATCTAGTAACATTTTATCTCTATGTATTGTCTTGACATGAGATGTCATGGTGCCATAATCCTGCTAACTGTATAAACAAAAACAAAAAACAAAAAAAAACATATCACATTTTCTTATGATTCATAATAAAAATGCATTATTTATCATAAATGTACAAAAAAAAAAAACAATACTTGTCAGAAATGCTTGTATACATTCCAAACACAATACCTGGTCCCCTTATTTAATACAAAATATATTTCCTCTACTTAGCACAGTAAAAGGTTTACATTAGCTAATTCCTGAAAGTAATGATATATCTTTATTCATCGTTAACCCTTTTAGGACGAGAGAAAGAATTTCGGGATATGCGTCACGGATCCTACAATATTGTGAAACTTGTAGCATGATCTTTAGACATTTAGCTGAGACTGGCCTCATGAAATATATAAATTTACTTTCTCATTGTTCTACTGTAGTACATGGTAACTAAAAAAAATGATATTTTTTTCCTACAATTCTAAATTTTTTTCCTTAATCTTTTCATACCTAAAGATGCTGTCATATGGCAAAGATTACATCCAAGTTCAGCGTTGAATGTATCAGCACCTCAAAACGGTTACACTTTCCCACTATAGCTGGTCGCATAATAAAAAAAAAAGAACAAAATGCATCAACTAATTCAGCTCCTGCACTCCATTTTGTTTACAAACATAGCATAAAATACAAGTGAATTCCTTTCACTTGTTGCAGCCATTTTGACTTCTGTGAATTCACTCTCTGCTGGCAAGGCAAGAAAGGAGAAGTAGACATGTAGTTCAAGCCAAAGTTTCATTGAAGTTCCATGAAAAGATAATTGGATGAGGGGAATCTGACAGTTGCAAGTAATGTGCTCTCACTGTTAGTGGGTTTGAATTTTGCCATAATGCTTTCACCTTTTCATCCATAAGCAATTTTGAACCCAATCGACTTCTTCATCCTTAATGTCCTGAGCTTGATGATACCTGTATAGCATCATAGCTGTAAATCAGAGTCTCCTGTTCTCTAAATTTGTTGATTTAGAGTATGCCAGATCACTAAGAGGTGTCCAGGGCGACATTCCACATTAAGCCAGGGTACCAGGTAGGAGGGGTTTGTTGATCCAGGGAGACTTGGATCTATTTTTGGAAATTTTGTCTCCTTCCTTAACCCAATGACGGCGGTGTGTCACACCCGTGTGATACACCGTCATGCCTGATGACGGGGCGACGCACCAATGTGACGTCCCCAAGACGATATTACTTAGGCTCGGTGTAGGGGGTTGCCAGTTCTTGCTGGGCCCATCAGGATTGGGTTAAGGATATTAAACCAACACCAATACCTCTGGGTTCATCATAAACCCTGACATCCCGTTTCTGGGAACTAGGAGGTTTACTATTAGAAACTATTTAACATATTAGCTGTCCAAAAAAGGTGGGTCACTATGCCTTACGGGGTTAATTACTCAGATCTATGACTTAAAATATCAAGCTTAGTAAAATAAATGTAATGTTACAGAATGAGTTTGCATAACAATTATAGAAACTGCAAAATGTATTGAAAACAGAATTAAACATGGGCACCTTAATCTGTTTTTAATAGACACACTTTTAACCTGCAAAAGCAAAATCTATATTTCTGCTTTACTTCAAATGCACAATGCCAATTCTAAGACCTTATGGCCGCATCATTTTGCTAACAAAGGCTGCCAAATAAAGGAAAACTTTAATGTCATCTTGCTGAGATGAACAATCAGTCACCTTGTTCATGGATATAGCATTGGGACAATAATTGGGAAATATTTCAGGTCTAAGAAAGAGTACCAGTTCTATTCAGAGTTCAATCAAAAGACAGACGGATATATCTTTCTCATTTCTTAACATTAATTTGGTGTGTAACTGTTGCATATAACAAGTTGCAGACCTCTGAAGTTTAACTAAGAATATTGCTAGCCAGCAAAGTGCCTTACCTCCTTCCTAAGTATTATTTTATGGTACATATGTACATGTTAAATCAACACTTTGGACTTGCATATTGTAAGAAAAAAGGTCTCAGTGTCTAAGATTCCATACTCTCCTAAACAAACTAAATTCATCTAGCTATATTCTTCTCATATAAAAAGGGTAATACACTATTATAATGCCCTACGGTTGTACAAATCTGATTTATAAATGGCTTATTGATTTAAAAAAAAACCACAAAACTACCTCAAATAACAGCATAAACAATATAACAAACAAAGACAACCCAATGACTAGCATAGTCTAAAATGGACCATTTGGTTAGAGTGTGCTTCATGCTATATCCCGTTTCTTGTTGTTGGGGCGAAGAGTCGAACATGATGCCAAGGTACGCCAGGTGAAACATCGCCAACATTCCAAACACCAAGTTTGTACAGATCGTGAAGACTGACCATCCTGGAGGAGAGGGTTTTGCTATTAATAACAAATAAGATATTTCATTCATTGGAAAGATGAGGAGTTATTTTCTTCTTTTAAAACGACAGCAGATTCGTGAGATCAAAAGATGGATGAAATTGAGAAAACCTTTTTAAAAATGTGTCTGATTTCATGCTATGCTTTCATGATAATTTATCATATAAATATCAATTCAATCACTTTTGTAACTTCATGCTGTAGACTTTTCACACAGCTGCCTATTCACACTCAAACCATTCAAACCATCTTAAAGAATATTCTAATTTCCTTGATTGTATTTTTTTGTTCTTTATCTTATTAATTTTGTTTTTTGTACTGTATTTTCACATTCAGAGACATCCATCTAACAACACCCTTAATACACTAAACACAAGCAAACTTTCAAAGCAGCAGCCTGTCCTAACAATAACAGAATAAATTCACAATCCTGGGATTAAGAACCCTTAACCCTTCGGGGATGGGCCACACCTGATGACACTCAGCCTGGACTGGGTGTCTTTTATTTTCTAGACTTATGGCATGATAGATGAGTCTATATATAATAAATCAGTTATGTGATACCAATTAGCACCTGGTATGATAGGGTATCATAACAGAGGGAATAAACAGCTTGTAATTTCAACAAAAGGAAACACTGCAGTATGAAAGAAACAAAACCCACGAAACATGCCAGCAAAAGAGGGGTTGAAACCGTGCACCTATCGGGATCATGTCTAAGAATTGACAATTCCTATTCTTTTACAATCCTCAATCAGTGTGAACAACTGATTCCAATAATTCTACCCTAGCAGTTCTTTCCTATGAATTATAAATTAAGCTGTAATAACAAAGCAAAATAAGAGGTTACTTCATTGCAATACAAGCTGTGTACTCAACTATTTGTTTTTAAGTGCCAGACAAGCCTCAGAATTATAATATATATTGCCAATACTGATTATTTTATAAAACATAAGAAACCACGCACACAAAAAAAACAACTAAACTGGTCTTGGAAACTTTAATGTAAGAAGGTAATGCCTCTAATAAAATAAATAAAATAAAAAGGTGAATAATCAAAAAAATCAAAAAAATCTAACACATACCTTTCTGTGCATGTTCACAATTATCTGGGCAGGGTCTAGCTAATATACAGGCATCAAAAGCGCTTGCTAGCTTATATCTGAGTGAATGCTCAACAAAAGTATAGAAGCCCAAGGATAAAAGTACAGCTGCCAGCTGAAAGTTGAGACCGTGGAAAAGTGCCGACATGCTGTAGGTGAATAAAAGTGCCCAAAACACTCCCAGCTGTCCTCGGACTGGCTTAAAGACATCTGGAGAGAAACAGGAGATGTAATGTTACATAAATTACACTTATCTGATAACTTGGTTGAACTGGATTTAGAATAAAACTGACAAAACGCAAGAACTAAGAATGGTATCTACTAACCTTTACTGGGAAAGACACATTAAACTTTGGAAATTATTTCAATAAAAGCACAACACTGAAGTCACTGTTTCAACACGTAACTTACATGTTTTCAGCCAATGGTGCATAGGCATGTTCCAGAATACAACAACCTCGCCAAGAGAGCGAGGAACTTCTATTGCTCCTGGATTGGCAACTCCTGCAATTTCAAGGCCCGCTAACAATGCAGAGACCTCACTCATGTACGACACAAAGTAATGGCTTGTTCTAAATGAGAGGGCATCTCTGTAAGCCAGCATCCATCTGCAAAAATGAATGTCCCTATTATAGATAATGTTTAGGTTGCTGCTGATTAAATAAAAAAAAAAAAAAAAAAAAAAAAAGTGCTATCTGTTTATTCTTATTATTAAAAAGCTTTCTTGGAACCATTGTCTATGAACTTCCAAACAACTTTGTAATGAATTATCACTCATCCACTTCCTTGCTGACTCTAGCATTTCCTCACTTTAAGTATAATGGGAAAATCAGTAACTGACAATGTTTGTCTGCTTTCTTAATCCAGAAATATCAATGTTTCTCTAGAATTCAGTAAGAACTCAGTAAATATCTGAAAATACATCTTACTTATAACTGATACTCAACCCCTAGGGGACTGAAAAGTTCAGATCTTCATGCCCACCCATATTGGGAAAACTGCCCTTTTTTGTCTATAATTTCAATTTGTTCTAATCTGGATATTAACCCATCCCCGACGGGGGAATTCTAGCCTTGAATGTCCAAATGCCGGGGCGTTCGAATAATTAGGCCTAAATCAATTGAATGGCTGGCACAATACTGTGCCGCCCGGCCACTGGGCTTTTGAATGCGCGGTACACATGCTGTACCACCCGTCCAGAGAGGGTTAATATGGAAAACATGGATTACTTCTGTTGTGTTTCACTGAATGTGCAATTATATCTGAGAGTTACAATTGCCATATTTCATCCTTTAAGAGTTAAACAGATTTTTTCCTTGGGAAACTATACTTCCTTTGAACTTACTGAGATCCATATTGCAATTTTTAAAATGCTTTCCAAAAAAATGTTTACCTTACAAGTAATATTACATCCTATTAATGCCACGGTATAGTGGGTGATGTATTCAAATGGATAGCTTTCTCAAAAGTTTCTGTCTAATATTTAAATAATCTACAGTATATCAAATTAACAGTGCTTGTTCTTACTTGTTCCCTGGGTCTGCTAAAACCCATGATATGATGCATGTGGATTTAACCAAGAATAAAAGACTGGCAGCCAGGCTCTGTACGATCCTCAAAACTGGCCACGTTTTCTGTTTTAAACAAATAGATATACATCTTATTACACCTCAAGCAAGGCATACACAGAAATCACTTTTATTTCATATATCAAATCAACAAATAACACAAAACTAAATTAATTTATATGAAGCTTCAAAATCTCTCTCTATACCATGAACTTTCAATAACATAAAAATTATCTAATATCACAAACTTAAAACATTTTGTCTATAAAGCATATTTATCTATTACAGAGAAAATTTCCCTCACTTACCCAGGATGCAGGCTCAAGAACCTTCAGATAGGTCTTGAAGGAAACCCACGGCCCAAAGATAATCGAGCCGGGATTCAGGACGTACCCAAGGAGCTCGATAAGGCCTGGACAGGTAGCGAGAGAGCGAGCATCGAGATCATACCCGACAGACACCACCTTCATCAGAATGATCATCTGAGCACCTCTTATGCTATGCCAGTCCACCGGATCTGCCCACCACACCTCGCTGGAAAGATCGCGCATTTTGACAATTATTCAGGTAAAAAGGAACGGCTGTAATCATTAAAATCAAAAGATTATCTTTCAACCAATTGTCAAGAAAATATTTGGTCACATTTCCAAAGATGAAAATGAAACGGGAAGAACATTATATTAATTTTCTTCTATTGTGCGTATCAAAGGACTTATGATACAATCAAATCTACAGATAGAAACAAGAATGCAATGCTTCTTCCAACTCTGGGATTGCTTGTATATATGCACTGTCCACTGTAGTTCTGTTCCAAATTATTTTTTTCCTTTATATAGATAGTTCCATAAGTACTTAGTCACCAAGGAGTCAAATTGGTAGGCCTATCTGACCTCCCCTGTTTACTATGGTCATTGAATTTTCCAGAAAATTATTTTTCATTTCTATTACTGTTTTCATTATTATTGTTAATGATCTTATGATGAAAACAACAACAAACACAATAATAATAATAATAATAATAATAATAATAATAATAATAATAATAATAATAATAATAGTAATAAAAATAATGTTAATAACAATAATAATAATAATAAAATAATAATCATGATAATAGTTATAAAAATAATAACAATAATAATGACAATAACAAAAATGAAAATAATTACAAAAATAAAAATAATAATAATAATAATAATAATAATAATAATAATAATAATAACAAAAATAATAATAATGATAACAATAACAATAATAATGGTAATAGTAATAACTAATAATAAGGATAGTAATAATATTAACCCACTTACGACGGGGGCATTCCAGCCTTGAATGTTCTAATGCCGGGGCGTTCGAATTATTAGGCCTAAATCAATTAAATGGCTGGCACAATACTGTGCCGCCCGGCCACTGGGCTTTTGAATGCGCGGTACAGTACTGTACCACCCGTCCAGAGAGGGTTAACACCAACAATAAAAACAACAATAATAAAAATAACAATAATGATAATAATAATAATAATATTCACGTCAATGATAGCAATAACAATAATAGTGACAACAGTAATAACCTTAATGCTCCCTTGATAATGAAGCACTTGTGGAACCATCTATATGAAGAAAAAAAAATAAAAAAAAATAAAATCAAACAAAAGCACAGTGGATAATGCATGTCCCAAACATGATCCATCCAATTGCAGATAATCTTTATATTAATTTGTGTGTGTGTGTTCCAAGACAACAAAACCATGTGGAATCAGATCTCACAGATGAGATTATGTTATAAAGTTGAATTCTTGAAGTCATTTTTTAAGCTGTATATGTATACTTTCCATATAATATACATTTTCATATAAGAAATAATGTTCTATTCTGCATGTATTTGAATTGATCAGTGTCTGAATTGAATGGAAAAGGAGCTTTTAAATAAATTGGTTTAACTAAATAATTCTGAAAAGTCAGATAATTTTCTTAGTACAGATGGAAAAGAGACAGTGGAATGGACTCTTTGCAATGCATGGTATTATTCAATAATAAATATTCACCCACATATCACTTCATGACTCACCTCAATGCACATGACACACAAGAAAAGCCATCCTCCTGCTCTTATGCTAAAAAAAGAAAAAAAAAGAAGTCCCACACAAAAAGGAGAAAGAGATGAAAATAATTAAAAAAAAAAAAAGGTTGACAAACTCACCAAACGGCCATGAAAACCACACACGCCACACAAGTCCACGGTCCACGCCGAGCTTTTACGAGTGCATGTGAGGTGAGGAGGGAGAGCCCACCGACGGCCGTTAGAGAGGCCATGTAGACAGTGCGTTGGCCAAATAACTGCCAGGCCACCACACACCCACATGCAGCAGACATCAGGTGCACAAGACATGCAGGAACTCGCACTAGTGGGGAGGATGCAAGGGAATAGGCAATTTACATAATGGTCTTACGTGTTTTATTCTTTATGTTAATGTGTGCTCTTAAGTTACTTTGCACAATATTACTTAGAATTGTTATATTTAAAAATTAATGATGGACTGTTTATAGATTTACATATATCTCTTTTTAAAGACTGCAATCTAAATATGACAATTTCATACAGCTAAATCAATATGTTCACCAATTTTCCAGAGCTCTGAAAATTATTTTGCGATAAAATTTTGTAAATTCATTCACTTCATGTCCATCAAATACAATTTCAAATCTTATATGGAGGATACAAGGATACCTATAAATATATTGCCAAAGGGAGTCGAACACCGATATACATGAAGGTTAGCAGATTCACATCTCATAGTTATTCCAGATTATCTAATCTTAGCTGAACAAACATGACCTTTATCTAATTCCACCTGTTATTTCTGATAAAACCTGGTTTCAGAAAACGACTGTACAGTCAGAATAACCATGACAGTTCCTTGCAATTTGTGGATGCAGCTTACGACTTTCCCTGCAACACCACTAGGATCTTGTCATTATTCATTCCCTTTATAAAAGAACAAAAGCTGTCTATTCATAAAACTATATCAGGAATGCAAATTACAATGTCATCAATCACCAAATGACTTTAAAATGCTGACCTTGTTAAAGATCTAAAAAAAAAAAAAAAAAAAAATAGGCTGAGCAATAAAACATAAAGGTTTACAGCCGGAGGTATTCGGTGTGGTTCCTTTCTAAAGGTCTTGCCAACTGAGAGGGAAAGACCCTCTTTTATCCAAAAGAGTTAAATGTAAATGTTGTAGGAAATGTATACAAATTTACATCTAAAATGGACACAACCCTGTTTAAAAAAAGCCTGCAAAGAGAAGTCTCTAGGCTCACCCAAACCAGTAATAATGTTTAAACATTTTTTTTGTTTAATATGCACAGATACATGTTAAAATCCCTACTACTTAGATATGGTAAGTCTATCCTTAACCCACTAAT